>LR543303.1:0-78874 GCA_900536305.3 Caenorhabditis sp. 40 LS-2015
AATTGAAATCACCATGGAATCCCCGTTCCAGAGGGACCGAGCCGAATTCTCAGCTACGAATCCTTTGCAAAAGATTTTGGTACTTCATCTTCTGCCTTTCAGTTTCGAACTGACTTCTCAGTGTGTCTTCTCGGTGAATACGGTCTTTTTTGACTGATTGATTTCTACTCCAGTAGGTTGAATCGGTGGCCAAGGTTTCTCCTTCAAACATCGTATGTGCAGACGAATCTGAAAAAAGCCCAAATTAGAACTTGAACACGTATCATGTGACTGAAACCCTTTGATCACGTTTATTACAGGTAACACGAGAACTTTCGAAAGTTACTTTTCTATTATGCCAATCTGAGCGAAAGTCACCTCGGTGGAAACGCGCCTACTTTTCCACGGTGACATCTCGCCACGAAAACAGCTACTGTACTTTGAAGGAACAGGTGCTATAGTCAGGTCTTTTAGTAACACTTCTCGCTAGAATGCTGAAAATTGATTCCTTTAAAAACGAGAAAGTGACGCGAAATTCGAGCATAATCCTTTAAAGTACGGAAACTGTTTTCGTACCAAGACGCCGCTGCGGGAAAATCGAGATGCCTCGGCCAAAGGTGACATCCGATGGCATAATATTTAACCATTTTTCTACACATCAATTCATTTTCCAAGTATCATGAAGTTTAATCAGTTCTCAATCCTTCTCTGACAACACTGCACTGAACGAATCACTCTGATTTCAAAAACCTAGTCAATTTCAGCATACTCATGTTTCGACATTTTCACATCGCTCGCTGCTGGATTTGTTATTATAAACTCACGCTGTGAATAAGTGTAGAGATTCGGCAGTAAGATCCAGTGCAAATTGACAACATTCGAAACCGATTGAAATGCTCTCGGTGCACGCTGGGCATTCATGACGGACCGTAGCCGGTGTTTTGGTGAACGAAAGTTCAGCTCTTTTTCTGCTCTTCCAATTGACTTCGATCAATCCTGTGACTCTGATCGCCCGACGACGAGAAACAGTCCTGCAGATTACCCTATTTCTCCAATCAATTCGGTCACTGCTGTCTATGCCTTGTACATCAATTTTTGTCGACAAATCTGAAAATTTTTTTTTAATGGAAATTCGCACATCCATGATACGATGTTGGTCTGTTCGTAACTCTCCACCACACTTTATAAGGAAGGTCCGAGAATCGTTGTATCTCAAAATTTTCGTTCATCACGCTCAAAAAACGCTTGTCGGACTTTTTCGAGTCATTGTTAGTGGAACATTCACATTTGATGGGTGCATAGTTTGTCTGCGGTATTCAGTCGAAAAGCCAACTTTCCGGCAACAATGATCGCTCAAGATTGGCGGCAATATCTAGTGTGAGTTTAGACCATTCTATCACGAAATTCTATACAGGTTTACTATTCCTCTAAGTTTTCCTTTCTGGTCTTGGATTTCTCAATCAGATCATCATTACATCATGTAGCAGCTAGGGAGAAGGATTCAAAGCAATATGAGTTGGACCAGAAGTTGATAATGAATGTTTCCAGCTTTCTTCAGAAAAACTGCTGCCGGTCGAGAACTTATCATGACGGGCAGGTTGGAAAAGCTAGCGGTTCTGGATCGGTGCCCATAGCATAATAAGCCCGCTGCGGGTGTTTTGGTGAACGAAACCAGCTCACGGACCCATTGAGCAGATCACTCAGAATCGTCCCAATCTTCTCCACGAGTGATGTTTTTTGTTGAAAATCAGAAAACTCACTTTAACTGTCATTAAATGTTGATATCCTTGCTGCATACTTCGTTCCAGGCATTGAACTGGGTAGATGTTGTTCTCCCGAGAAGAGGTCCACAAGAAATCATGCCAATCTTCAGTAGAAATTCGATTTTTCGCCTGAAAAGTAATTGTTTTGCTGATGGAAGGCCACAAATAAATGTTCTACACGATTTTTCATAAAATTCTCAATCCAAATTTATCATTTTCTTTGTAAAACTTACAGCAAACCGAGAAATCAGCGAGAAAGAGAAAACACAATCCTCGGCGAACATTGGAATTGTCGTGAGGTTTGGTGTATTGTGAGGACGGGTGTGTGTGTGTGTGTGTGTGCGGTGAAAAGACACAGAATGGGTGTTTGCGGAGTTGACCGAAAATGCGGAATAGGCAAGCATGTAGAGACTGAAAAAAAGAGAATCGCTGAATAAGTACGACTTTGAAGGTCGATAGGACCAGGAGATGAGAGAAAAACGCTAGTATCAAAATATTTCCAAGATTGACTTGATAAAAATGAAAACTTCGTCCTGAATTTTTCTCATAGGTTCAGTTTTAAGTGAAATCACCATGGCTTCCGCGTTTCAGAGGAACGGAGCCGAATCCGCAGCCACGAGTCCTTTGCAAAAAATTTTCATACCTCATCTTCTGCTTTTCAGTTCCGAACTGACTTCTCAATGTGTCTTCTCGGTGAGTACGGCTATCTTTTTTGACTGATGGATTTCTACTCCAGTAGGTTGAATCGGTGGCCACTGTTTCTCCTTCAAACATCGTATGTGCAGACGAAACTGAAAAAAAGCTCACATTAGAACATGAAAACACTTATCATGTAACTGCAACCCTTTGATCACGTTTATCACAGGCAACACGAGAACTTCCGAAAAATACTTTTCTATTATGCCAATCTGAGCGAATGTCACCTTGGTGCAAACGCGCCTACTTTCCCACGGTGATATCTCGCCACAAAAACAGCTACCGAACTTTGAAGGAACATGTGCTATAGTCATGCCATGTTCTCGATTTCAGCCGGTTTTGAAGATTTTTTTCAACAAACTTTTCTAAAGCAAAAATTTTTAGGTCTTTCAGTAACATTTCTTGCTAAAGAATGCTGAAAATTGATTGCCTTAATAACGAGAAAGTGACGGGAAATTCTAGCATGCTCCTTTGAAGTACGGAAGCTGTTTTCGTACCGAGACGCCGCGACGGGAAAATCGCGACGCCTCGGCCAAAGGTGACATCCGATGAGATTGGCATAATGTTGAACCATTTTTCTACACATTAATGCATTTTCCAAGGATCATGACGTTCCGTCAATCCTCACTCTTTTTTGAAAACTTTCTGGTGAACTCATCCCTCTGATTTCAAAAACCTAGTCAATTTCAGCATTCTCAGGTTTTGACATTTTCACATCGCTCGTTGCTTTAGTTTTTGTTATAAACTCACGATGTCAATGAGTAAAGAGACTTGGCAGCAAGATCCGGTGCAAGTTGACAACATCCGAAATCGACCGGGTTGGAATGATATGGGTATTTGCTGGGCATTCATGATGGCCCCGCCACGGGTGTTTTGGTGAACGAAAGTTCAGTTCTTCTCCTGCTGTTCCAATTCACTTTGATCGATCCACGTGTGTCTCTGTTCGCCCGACCACGAGGAACAGTTCTGCAGATTACTCCAATCAATCGGGTGACTGATGTCTAGGCCTTGTACATCAATTTGTGTTGAAACCTGAAAAAAACTTTTATGAAAATTTGAACATCCATGATACGGTTATGGTCTTTCCGTTACTCTCCACCACACTTTATAAGGAAGGTCCGAGAATCGTTGTATCTCAAAATTTTCGTTCATCACGCTCAAAATATGCTTGTTGGACGTTTTCGAGTCATCGTTAGTGGAATCCTCACAAAAAATGTTAAAATGCCATCTAGCGGAAAGACCAGCTCCCGGCAGCAATGATTGCCCAAGGTTTGTGGTAGACCATTTTATTGCAAAATGCCATTCATGAATACTATTTTTCTCACAATCAGATTTGTTTTACTTTCTGGCCACATATCCCTCAATCAGTTCAACCATATTTTATGTAGAGCAACTACGGAAACGGAGTAAAAGCAACATGAGCTGAACCAGGAATCGAAAATGATGTTCACAAGTTTACTCTAGAAACAATTACGGCGGGACGAGATTCAGTCATGACGAACTGGGTGGGAGAGCTAGTTGTTCTGGATTCCTGCCCTTAGTATAATGAGCACGCCACGGGTGTATTGGTAGACGATACCAGCTCACGGACCCATTCAGGACGTCATTCAGACTCGTTTTGATTTTCGCCTCCGTGAGTGAGTTTTTTCATTGAAATTCAGAAAACTCACTTTAACTGTCAATTCATATTGATCTTCTTGATGCATATTTCGTTCCAGTCATTGAACTGGGTGGATGTTGTTCCGCCGAGAAGAGATCCACTAAAAAATCATGTCAATCTTCAGTGGATATTCGATTAGTCCACCTGAAAAATCATTTTTTTGCTTATGGATGGTAAAAAATGAAAGTTCCTTTGTATTTTTTTATAAAATTCTCAATCCAAATTCATCATTTTCTTCTGAAAACTTACAGCAAACCGAGAAATCAGCGAGAAAACAGAATCCACGACGAATAATCGGAATCGTCGTAATATTCGCTGCATTGAGAAACAGCGTTTCTGGCGACGAGACGCAGAGGGGAGTGTTTGCGGACTTGACCGGAATACCCAGGCAGGGACCCAACAATGTCTATAGAAACAAAAGACGAATAAGAGAGAGAAAGGAATAATGTCTGTTAACAACGATGGGCCGAAGTGAAATTATGAAAGTCTGTAGGATAGATTAGAATCTCATCATACCGTAATGGAAGTTCATGAAAATTATTGGGATGAAATTGGAAACGTCTTGGCTCTTTTCAACGTTTTCGAGCATTTTGACAGCCAGAAACAGGATTTCTGCAATTTTGAGAGTGTCGCATACTTTATTTGGGCTTGAAAAACATATGGAAAGGTGAGAATCGAAGATCCTGGAATTAAGGTTTATCGAAATTAGTAGACTATTCGAAATCTCCAAATTGGAAATCCGGAGTGGAAAGCAGGTATACCAAAATTGCGAGTCATTGTGCAGCATTCCAAAAATCCAACTCTCAGCCAACGATTCTTCAGTCTTCACTAATCATTCTGATACCGATTTCCACTTTTCTTTGCCTACTTTTTCTTTTTGGAACCCCTTTTTCCAATTTTCATCCGTTCCCCAATCCCCATCCGATAAACCTCAATTAACCCCTTTCCAATTCCCAAGTTTCCCCCTCCTCGCTCCTCATTTTGGCGCCGCGCTGCTGCCGATGTTGACCAGTGAGGACTCGACTAGAGAGTATGTTGAAGCGAGGAGAAGAAGAACATCGTCATCACACTCCTCGGCCCAGAAGAGAAGAAAAGAGATAGCGTTTGAGAAGGAGAGACTCTTCGGTTGCCGGCAGTGAAGGCACTGTGTTGGCCGATTGCAAGTGCGCCGGCGAGAGATTGCCTCCCTCTTCCTCTCTTCTACTCTTATCGCTTTGCCAGCAGTTTAGACTACGTCAAGAAGAGAGAAGGGGGTATCGAGGTTGTCGGAGGTTGTGGGCAGCTGCCTCTGCCTCTTCCTTACATGCGGGTGCGCCGTGTAGGACGGCGGGGTCTCATTGATTGATGATTCAATTCTGGCCACTGCATCGGGAGAAGAAGGAGAGGAGAAGAAAATAGGACATCAGATCGAGAGGTTCTATTTCCCCATCTGCCGGCTTCAAGCGCCCCGCTGACATTCACTCTCTGTGAGTGTTAAATGTGCGCGCGTATGTTCTCTTCCTGATTGTGAGTGGAGAGAGTGCAAAGAAGAAAAAGAAGACCAGTGTTTGGCACGATGCCAAGGAGGTGGAGGGCTCGAAGACTCAAGAGAGGGATTGGGAGTAACTGAACTTTATTGGTTGAATATAATGCGGAGCAGTTTCAATGGTTTCAATGTTCGGAAAAGGAATGAAAAGAAGATTGAACTGGGGAAAGGAGGGTGGAAATGAGACGAAAAGGTGGAAGACCAGAAAGAATAGAGAAGGAGAATGGTAACTGAAACTTTGAAACCAAATTAGAGTGGCTGTGGTTCTTCCACGTGAAGACCGGCGCGAGGGAAATCGTTTTGGACGTGTTCCAAAGCTGGGTTCTCCTGAAAGCAATTATATAACCATAGGGAAATCCTAGAAATCGTCAAATTACCTCCTTGTGACTGTCGATGTAGGCGTCGCACGCGGCTTCAAACTCCATAAAGGAGAAGAGATGCGCGGTTTGTTTGGCACGGAGCACGACACGATCTTTAAAAAAAGGTTGGGGTCTTTTACTATTTTATGAGGACTTACCGTTTAACTGATCCGGATGCTCAACTAAATTGAGAAGAAGAACCATTGCATCGCTGCAAATGGACCGCACGTTCCATGACTCGGCATCGTTCCCAGGGAGTTGGAGTTGTTCCCGGAAATACTTAGAGTGTTGCGTCAAGAAATTTCTGTTCAAGAACAAGGATTTGTCGTCTTCATCGAATGTGAAGACGAAATCGGTTTCCTCCGTTCTTTCAGCGTACGTCTTCCAGGACGATGGGAAGCTTTTCGGAGCAGTTGGGACCGGAGAGTATGGGTCAGTCACTTGAAGGATGAACATTGTGCTGCCGTTATTTGCCCAATGATCGTCAGATGAGACATTCACTCGCATCGTGAAATTCTGCTTGCGAACCCTCTTTCTTCCCGCGAAGATGTTTTCACCTATCTTTCGGCGAGACGGCGTTCTGGCTCCGTTAGGCAAGAGCACCGTTTGCGTCGAAGACCAAGAGGAGATGGTCACTTTCAGGTTCTTTGACTTGCGGGAATTCAGACATCTGACGATCAGATCCTTGCGAGTTCCTCTCGTGTTTTCTATGGACAGTTCCCTGAAAATAAATGTGATTGTCTTTCAAGAAAAATAGCTCAAAAGTACGGCTTTCATAATCTTTCAGTAGTATAAATCGAGCTTACCCAAAGTTTTGCTATATTTCAAGTTTTTGGACAACATTTAGGGGCAATTGAATTTTCAGAATTTTCCGCCCTAAAATATGATTTTTTCGCATGAACTCACCAAGTAGCACCGTCCTGTTGCACTCTCTTGGTTGCATCTTCTCCTGGTTGGACCTCCAAGTGAAGATCCACTTGAGTACGATGTGGGATATTCATCCCGATCAATATTTCAGAGAGAGCAGATGATGTCCGGCAAGTGCTTTCAGCTCTTCCACTTTGAAGTTAGGCCGCCGGCCGAAGTGTGACGTCACGCGGCCACGGTTTTTTTCCTTTTTTTCAAGTGCGTTTTTAGAAATTTTTCACCAAATAAAACTAAATTTGCTGAAATTTTAGTTTCAAACTTGAAAAAAAAAATTTTTACTCCGCCAAAACAATCAGATCAGTTATCTATCGATTAATTGGTTGACAGACAACTAACCCAAACATTTTGGCGGAGTTGAAACTGTGAAATAACTTACTTTCTGTTGAACAGGATATGAAACGAAATAAGGATAGAAAATAATAACGATTACCTTGTCGTGAAATAGTGAATAAATTCAAAGCTGAAATTTCGTTCGAGGAAATCTTTCAGGCCACTACGAATGATGCCTTCCTAGAATTATGCAAAGAAGACGAGAGAAAGCAATAAATTGACCCGTTCCGCCGAGAACTAGGCCGAGTAGACAGAACGGAATAACAAATTCTCTCAGTCTCCATCACTTGTCCACTATTTTCAGTCGGAACGGACAAAGGGATAGAATGCGTTCCTATTTTCCCGTTCTACGAGGGTTTTAGTGAAATTGCGACTGGGGGTAGATTTTTCAATGTATCTATTTTGGGAGGTTGAGAAAAGGTGATACATTGGGAAGGATTTCATTCACTCAAAGACGCTCAAATGTTGGAATAGATGAAAGAGAAACTATGTGAAAAATTGAAAGATAAGCTATTCTAGATTCTTATTTTTTCCAGAAATTCAGAATCAGTCTAGAGTTATCAGAATATATGGAAAAGAAATTCTCATATGAACATCATCACCATTTCATGATCCATCTATAGAGTTCTATCTATTGAAACACAGTTACCTATAAAGTCCAAGGACAACGCACCATCAGGAAGGAAGGCAGACTATCGCCCGAAAGTACATTGACTGGCCTTGGTCATCAAGTCTATTTGCTTTAGATGATGATGACTGTGGGACGAGAAGTGACGTAATAGCCACGTGACGTGTTGTCAAAGGAGCGCGTTTGCTGACGTAGTGGGCGGGTGCTCAATTCCCGGATCCTTGAAAACAACGATTCAGGAGATGAAGGTCACCACACCTATCAGGTTCAAGACTTGAATCCTTTCCTCATGGTACAGTAACTGTTTCTGATTAGTGACTCTACAGTGGGTCCCTTAAGTCGGAATTTTAGGTTGGTGAGAGGAAAATGAGAGTCAGGAAAACTGTTCTCCCAGAGAAGGACTGGGAAGAAAAAATAAGCTGGCACAGGTTTCCGAAACTCATTGCATCTGCCGAGTATTGTAAAGGAAGTCGAAGGTTACCACATTGACATCTGGCACGGACCGCATTCGGTACAAATGTATCGAGGAGATATTTTGTTTCTACTATATCAATCATGAAAATTCTACAAATGAAAGTTGAATGGAGATGTTCCGAGTACAGACTTTATTCTATGTAACCAACCAGGAAAGCCGTTTTGAACACACCTCAAAAACACTCTAAGTTTGCACATATTTCAAACACAATCGGTGAGTTTACATACCATCTTTCGGGAAAAAATCACAACTTCCAGAGGTTTGCGCATTTCAAAGCTGGAATCCCTGTCTGAGTTTGTTCTTCTCACAGCACCGGGCAGTAAGATACTGTTTGGCAGTTTTTTGTGAGAAATGGGTAACTTTGTGAACTTGAAAAAGTATGTTCACATCATCCAATTTTTCTAGAAAGCTTTGGATGTATTGATCAACTCTAGTTCTTCCTTTCTTTTTTTAGTTGACCACTATTATTGAAAGTTGCAGCCAAGTCTGAAGCGCGAACTCCCAGCCAAGTCGAGGCGCGAAAAAGACCGATAAATAAAGTCATAGAACTCCGAAAAAAAAATAATTCGAGAACTGTCGAAATCAGCACTGAAACGTGCCAAAATTGGAGGTCGCTTCTCTATACGCGATTCAGAAAGTTGTCAGAAAGTGTGAGGGAATAATTTTACATTTACCAGAAAGTAACGTCTAGAAGTACACACCACTGACCACCGAACCTGCTGTAACAGCTGTCCGTTTCTCTGTACCATTGTCCATATTCCACTCAATCGTTGATGATGTCTGTTGCTGCATATCCGATACACTCTCCGTCTCCGATCTTTTGTCTTTTGTTCAACAGAAGGAGGTGGAGTCTGAGCGACAGCCGGCGACTCCTCACATTTCTCCTCCAGATCTTCATTCATTACCCAAGACAACCGACTGTTCAGGTTGTCTTCTTATGTACACTATTGATTTTTCTGAATTTTTTGTATCTATGGGAATTGAATCCTAATTGAGGTGAGTTTGATTTATTCTGCAAATCTGTGTAAGCATAGCGTCAAAATTGCAGTTGAAATGGAAATCCAACTTCACGATTGGATTTTCGTTTCCGTGGGCTTTGTTCTAGGCCTTAAAACAATCTCAGAGGAATGAAAAAGGCTTCAAAAAGTAAGTTTCATGATAAGAAAAAACCATTTTTCATTGTTCATGTTTCAGCGCTCAATAGAGACGACCGCGAGATGGTAGAAATCAATCTCCGTCCACCAACACCCCCTGCAGAAGTACGGAATCACAATTTCCTATCCGAACTGGGGGTTGGAAAACGAGTACCAATCGGATCTGATCAGGGTGAGTGAGTTATTATTTGAAAAGTCAAAAACTAGTTGCTGATCGTATAAAATTTACAGATGTCGGCATGTGGATGTTCTCGACTACGGAAACGACACTATTGGAGGATTAAGGGTTTTGTGTTTTTTTTTGCAGTTCTTTATTTCTATCGATATTTAATGAATTATTCTCGCTTTTTATGTTTTTTGAGGTTCCACCGAAGCTTTTCTGAGTTGATGAATATATCCATGGAGGGGGGCGAAAGCGAGAAAAATATTTGGGGCATTTTTGGAATGAGAAGAAAGTATGGCGCCGAATGTTATTCCCTAGCTGTCACAATGAAATGACATTGATTCGCAATGTCGCTAATAGAAAAACGTAAAACAGGCTTTTGGAGAATCTTGATTTGATGTGACGACAAAAATCCGAATGGCGGGGTCGATCTTTGTTTCTACTTTTTGTCACTCCTTCATCCGAATGACCTGAAAATTGCAATCCACTCAATTTCTGAACAATTCATTTTTGAAAAGGTCTGGTCGCCAACTCGCACCGTCAAAACATACAAATTGGCGCTTCACACTCAATTTCCAGGATCTGAAGCAATAATGTAGTTGCTTGTCGTGACGCCGAATGTTTATAAGCATGACTTTTTAGTTTGTGGGAACTCAGAGAATAATGTTTTGCTTTCACCCATTTTTCAACATTTTTGAGTGATTCTATCACGTTATGGGATGAAAAGCAGAAGAAGCTAAGAAGGCACCTATGGCGCAAGGTCGATTTTGAGTCCGATTTCCGATGACACGCGTCAATTGAAGCCAGATGATCAACTGTTAAGTATTCACTGGAAAAATTGTTGTACAATTCCAAATTCATCGGAAAATAAACTTGGTGCAGTTTTCACAAGGCACTTATTTGCCGCCGTGTATTTGGATCAATGCGTTTTCTGGGAAATAGTAGAATGATCATTCCACTTTTGAAGAGTGGCTCCACACTACCATCCGAAAGCTAGACACTTTATACATTCACCGTCGAACTTGCGTAACGGCAATGAACAATATGAAGCAACTGTAGAACCGATTCACTGCTCCTTTCTGATATGTAAAGCTTGAAAGCTAATAGCCTAACACATGTTCTTCGCAGTTGCCGATCGTTTCTTGACTTTGCGTAACTTTCGTTACTCCAGATAAGCTTTGATGTCAATGTCGAACAACATATGTATAAAGGATTCCTGAACCCCTCACCGCAGCAATATCGAACAACATTTTCCATTTTATAGCTGCAATCGGTCTGCCCGAAGCTTTCCAACCGCTCCTTCCAACCCCTCGATCCCTTTCATTCCCTCATTCAAGTTCTCGCCCCCTTTTCAAGTCCTTCCCGACGGCGCTGCCAGCCGTTGTGCTTAGTTGATGGAGTGAGAGAAAGGCGAACCGCGAAAAACAACTAATAACGATGAGTTTCAGAGATTTTGATAATTCCTGCCTTGGCCGCACGATTTTGGCAGAGGTTAAGAGAAGAAGATGAAAAAAGATTGAGTCACTTGAAGAGAGAGCCAGGAAGAAAAGAGAATAGAGGGATGAAGCAGGCGCCGTGGAGTCCTCCGGCGGTCCTTGAGTGCGTGAGTGTTTTTGTGTTGTGTTCTTTGCAAACACTGGAGAAGCAGGAGGTGTCAAGAAAGCAGAGAACCCAGGGCGTGTGATTCTCGGTCGGCAGCATGGACGCTCAGAAGGGTGAAGAGTTTCAGGGAGGGTTTGTGTTCCCCGTTTGCCCGCTCGATGGAGCCGTCGAAGAGACTAAGACAGGCAGAGAAGACAACACGAAGACTCTTGAAGAAAGCGACAGACAAAAAAGGAGCTAGAGAACAACGCTGCAACTGGCGATGTGGAGTCCTCAGTTGGCCATTGAGTGTTGTGAGTTGTTGTGTTTTGTTTTCAATAGTGTTAATAGAACAGAGGGTGCCGGTTCGAAAAGTACACGAGGAGCCGGTGTCGGTCGACGTCGTGAGAGCTGTGTTGGGCAAGAGAAAAATTGACACCCCTTGCCATCAAAGACGATGAATCATGTTTCTCAAAGCCGACCTTATTAGTATAGCTTTTGACCGAGTTGATGATCTTTATTATTCTGAGTTGATGGATTGCAACATTACCAAGAATGAAACAAATAAGAAGAGGAGCAGGATAATGAATCGAGATTGAGAATTGAGATGCATGAGGAGAATGATACTGTAACACAAATTGGATGAGGTGGAAGTGAGATAAGGGTGTCAAAATATGTGAAGGATGAAAATATATCGAGAGGAAGTAAGGTGACTAGGAGAAACTGAAAGGGAAACTGACGAACCGAACGAAAAGGGGAGAAGAAAAGGGCCACAAGTTGTAGGTCAAACCAGGGAGCAGAAGTGAAGAGTTCACAAAACATGTTGGAAATTGAAGGTTGAAAAAAGACGTAATGATAAAACAGAGAAGAACGTTCGAGATGCCTGCGGGGGGTGATACGGTAAAAACAATTGGTACGAGGATAATTGGTCGAAATGATGAAGACAGTGGGAAGATCTAAAGTGAGGGTTGCAGGAAAGGAAGGAGAACTGAAAATGGGAGTGGAGTGATGGCACGAGGAATGAAGAGTTACGGTTTCAGAAGGAGAACGTGAGCGGGAAAACACGGAAAGACAGAATGAAGAAGAGTTTCTAGAAAAATAACATTATACGGTTGAGAAGACCTGAAAAAATAAGAAGAAAATTGGGAACGGTTACAAGAGGAATGGCATGACCAGTCGAGCTGTGTCAACGATTTCCGTTGATTTGAAGTCGGAGGCCATACGTTCCATTGCTGACAAGTTGTTGCCTGGAAGTAATAAGCTTTTCCGTTTTTCAAATTTTCAGAGAATGAAAACTCACAAGTCACACCTTAGTGGTCGCGAAGAGTACGCAGAAGTTGAAGTACTTCTGCACATGTCTGCGACTCTAGCTCGTACCACTGTACAAGCTTTTCGTCTGGGGAGAATCTCTCGGAAAGGAGTAGTCCTAAATCACACTTGGTCATGAAGAGATCCCCATCCTTGCACAACACGAGCGCATCAGAAGCAGCCGTTGGCCAATCGAGAGTGTTATCGGTTGGTTGTGGATCTCCCAATAGCTGGATGCGGAAGTCGATCTTACATCCTCCGTCTTTCAAGTGCTCGGTGACATCATAAGTTTTGCTCGTTGAATTGTTTGGTTTCAACTCCAAGTTATCATACATAACGTGGGTATACACGTTTGGGGACATTTGGCTGGCATAACCAACTCCTTGTTTTGTTACTTCGAGGTGAACTCTCCTTGGGTTCTTGGTTAGGTTTCTGCATTCCAAGTGAAGTTCATTGCGTTTGTTTGTTGGGTTGAGTTCATATCGAAGACTCCTGCAATATCATAGAATGGTTGCAAATCAGTTTACTCCAACTTCAATTCGAAAAACTTGATGAGAAAAATGTTGTCAACTCACCACAATGTTGGTCCGACCCTTTTTCTAGATGGACCCCGAGGATCCGCAGGGTAGGTTTCAGGCCCACCCTTGTATAGAATCTGGGAGATGATTCCTGAGCAAAGCTGTTTTGGCTCCATAACGTCTGGGTACGGTAGTTCGAATAGTTCTGGTGCGACGGGTTCGGATGAAGCCGACATGGTTACCAATATAACTAATTTCAGAGGGCAGACGTTGTCCTTCGGGTATAGCTCGGCTCACTCACAAGAGACGCAGACGTGGTGGCAGAAATTTTTTTCTGTCTCTTTGAATTTGATCTTTTGGCACGGTCACAGGGTTGTTTTTGTGAAGATTAGTAAGCCCGAATAGAGCAGAATAGAATTTAGTTTGATTTCGTATTTCGAGAAAAAAAATAGAAAATGTTTGTTTCCAAGGAAAGTGGGCGTGGTTTGAAATTTCTGAGAATCTGAAAGTGAGGATTATGTTTCAAACTAAATATGTGATATCACCGCCAAACCAACTCGAGTAGATGTCTATACACTTGGGAGATGATAGACAACTAAATCAGTTAGTCTAGCAGAGAGAAAACATGATGAACTTACCCATTTTGGTTGGAATAGAGCATAGCAATCATCTCAAATCAGGGATGAGATAAGAAAAGAAATATGTCGAATGAAATGAAACTTTGTCTTTGTGTTTTCTGAGGTTTCGTCATGAATAGTGAACACAATGTTTTATTCGGTGCAAAACAGAATCTCTTCAAAGATAACTGGCAAATAATTCATGAAATAACCAACTGGAGAAAAAGGAACTACAAATGATGTCAAACTAAATGTATTGGGGAACGGAAAGAAAAGCAACAAAACACGATTAGAAAGCAGATGGGGAAAAGGAGACGGTTTGAAAATTTCTGAAGCTTCCAAAATGAAAAATGGCTAGACAGGCCGGACAAAGCGTTTGGAACAATTAGAAAGTGTTAGAAGAGTGAAAGTATGGGGAAATCGAATCAAGAAACGATGAGAGAGGAAAGAGACAACACTTGCGTTGGGCTGTGTATTGAACAAGTGTGTGACGAAGACCATCCACGAAGAAAAAGAGAGGCGGCACTAGAATGAGGGGAATGAGAAACAGAAGCAGACAAGAATAATGAATGGAAACTGGCAGTTATAGTCCTTCGTACATATCGATGACTTTGTAGAATGCACGTCTTTCGCATGACTCCTGCAGTCTCCCGAACGTGATGCGGGACGGTTCCACTTTCATCCAAAGGGAAGTCACTCCGTCCGCACACGGGATCACGATCTCGAATGCGGTGAAGTATGATCGTGGTGCTGGGTTCCTGAACTTTGCTCCCACCGTGCCCATGTCATGTCTGGGACCCGAAGCAGCAATTACTCCATGCTTGAAACGATCTGACTTCAATAGAGCCTGTAAGTTTTCTAGAGTTGGAAATCAAGAACGAAATGAACAATTGGATACTATGAAAGAAAAACGTACCTGATGCAAACCCACGACTTCATCATTGTCAGGGGAGTAGTTGATGATGAAGCACTCCAAATTTCCTCTCCCCATCCATGAAAAACATTCGGCGTCGAGCTCGGCATCGCAATCAAACTTTTTCATTTTCTTCCACTGGTTATTAGCCATCAGATCTCTGATGTGACCAGGGATTTTTTCGCGGTCTGCCGGTTGAACCGAAACAGTGATCTTCAGAGATTCCAATAAGGGACTGCATATGAGCCTCATGCAGGTGATGAAGGTGAAGAGGCTCATGTGTTCGAGCTCCACTGATTTCGCTCTGAAGACCAGTCCTTGGGCCTGCATGGCGTTGGAAGTTGGGATCAGATAGTCCCACTCTGGCGGGTTGTCGCTGGAGAGAACGAGCTTCAGATTGTTGAACACGGTCGTGTTCCAGATGAGAATGTCGCCAAGATGTTCCAGCGCGTCCAACAAATGGTTTCCGATTTCGAAGTCAACTGTTCTTCCCTCGCAGATCAGGCTCGTTTCTGTTTGCTTGATGTCGACAGTGAACTCTTCGACGGTGAGTCGACAATGCATGTTCATAAAGGCGTTGAGTTCACTTGAAACGGATTTCACGTGACCGCTGAAAGCAGAAAATGGGTTCAACGATATTTGCTAAAATGTTTGCTAACCGGCTGGTCAAGTTCAGCCTTTCGAAGATGTTCCTGGCAACTGCTTGTGGCATATTAGAGAGCTGGGGACGTATTGGTCGAGTTCTGAAAAAAGAGATTTTGCAGGAATCTTTTTTTACGGGTTCACAATTTCCAACTATTTTTTCGTGTTTTGAACACGTTAGCGACAATCTACAGTACTGTATGCACGTTTGTTCAAAAATACTTACGAGATGTCCACCATCATGTTGGTCTCTCCGTTGTAGAACAGGTAGAAGAGGTACTGGAACTCGTCGTAGTCGATCTCACACTTCAACTCTTCGCACACGTTCTTGTGAGCAACGAACGCATCGCTTCCTTTCAGTGCTTGCACGTAGATGCAGGTTCGATACGCTTTGAAATCGGACAGCACGTAGTCTTCTTTTCTCAATGGTCCCACTGCTGCCATTTGGAATGGCGATTCTTTGAGTGTCATTGCATCCACTTGTCTGGTCAGATTCTTGAGCATTGCCGACAAATCGACAAGGGAGTTCACATCGTTTCCAGCCAGTTGTTCTTTTGAATCAGGCAATGATTTCGAAAACTCTCCAATGGCAGCTTGGAGATTTCGAAGCGCCAAAGAATCGATTGGCACGACTGCGGGGACTGCAGATGGTTGAGGCTGATTGTCAGCTCCAGAAGCATTCTGAAGTTGAAGAGCCCGTCTAGATCGAGTTGTAGGTCTAGAGGCAGCTGGAAGAGCTTCATCCAACGCTCGACGATTGGCTCCACGAGTACTCCGGCGATTTGCAGTGGATCCAGAAGATGATGTTACTGGAGACTGCTGGGGAGCATCAGATGCAGGAACTCGACCAGCGTTTTTGGCCTGAAACAAATTTCCATTAGTTTAAATTGCTCAGTATTTTGCTCTTAATCTGAGGAAACAAATTATTTCATAATCTTACCCTTTTTGGTTGAATCCTGGTCGGTTCCTGTTGAACTCTCTTGCGAGCGACTTGAGAATTTTTACGTGGCATCACAGTCTGTAAGAAAAAAATCTGGATAACGAAATCTGAACAAACGAGATATGAGACTTCAGAGGATACAATTCAGGAGGTAGTCAGTTTTGTCTAGAGAAAAGTCCATAAGCTCTATAGAAAGCGCTAAAAATAGAAAAGTAACTTTTAGAACGACACTCAAGACTCAGAAGCAGAAACGAAAACCCGACTGCCAAACGGAGAAGCAGAAAAAAAAGTGCAGTAGATGGGTGGAGAAAAGGAACGAAGACGAAGAGAAGTATCGGAAAAAAAGAGGAAAAGCAAGAAACCCGCTACCCCTTTTACGATGGAACACGTTGCACAAAGGCACAAGAGCAAAAAAGGTGAGTGAAGGGATCGCCATGAATAAGAAACAAAAAATCGAAGGAAAAGGGGGAGGGGTAAAGGGACTAAATGACTGAAACTCTCCCATTTTTTACTTTTTTCGTGAATTAAATATATTTGAAACAATCCGAAATTTGTCTTTCCGAAAATCGGATGTTTTATCCGAGAAGATAAATTGTCCGAAAAAGTCCAAAAATTCGATGATTTGTATTAGGGTGTTCGGAAAGTTCCGGTCATTTTGAGCGTCTCAGAAGTTCAATGTAAAAAATGTCAAAACGATGTTGTATAAATTGAAGGTAATCACCGTTGTTATCGAGGACTTTCTGCCAACGTCCCACCAAATTATGAATGTCTTTCCTCCAGAACTCCGGCGGCTGCGAGTTGAAGAAAGAAGTCAACCCATTTTTGACCACCTGTCTTGAGGTGAATTTTTTTCCACCAAGATGCCGTTGAAGATGGCTGAACGAGTGGTATTCAGAGAGTGTAAGGTTGGGGCTACACAGTGGATAAGGCAGAATGGTCCTGCCATATCCAGCAAGTTCGGCCTTGGTCTTCCTTTCCCCATGAGGTCGCGCAGTGTTATGCTTAAATAAAACTTTCTTGAGTTCTCCCCAATGGAGTTCTACGGGAAGTCTGATTTTTCTCAACCGGCGAGAGTAGACATCGGCCGTAATAGCAACATCATCATCTGGCAGCTCCTAATACTCCACTCCTCGGACAGATCACAATACTAAAGCCGTCAATTTTTATCATGAATTTCATGTTTCGGAACGTCAGCTGGCTGTGCGGGTTTATCAATCCACTCGGTTTGTCGCTCACTGTTATCACACGTAACCCATGTTTCTTTGCCAGTAATGGTTTGATCCAAGCATATATGTGTGCGATGCAAAGTGGGAAGATTCAAGCAAGTGTCAACAGGGGTATCCAACTTGCGTTGAGTCAAATTGTGGGAGATATATCTCCCTAGTTTTTTGACTTCGCCGAGAGTTCCCAACCCGTGATCATTAACGAGAGGCTTCCTCGAAGTGTAATTGATAAATTCCGCACAGTTTAAAATAGGTCCCTTCCAGCCTCGGTTTTCAATGCATCCAAATAAAAGTCCATTGACTTTCTTGAACGTGAATGTTCGTCCATCGTAAATTCTACTTTTTCAAATCGATAAAACCAGGCTGTGATGGTAGTTCGAGAGGGTGTATCTTTGTTGTTAGCCTCCACTTATCGGCCATCAATAACAGCAATTTTCCGGACAGATAGAAGTAAAAGAAAATGACATTCCAAACATGTAAGTTTTTGGAGACAAAAGTGTTGGGCATATCTCACTGCCCGAGAAGGGGAGAATGATTTCAGTTAGGGTACTGACACTATTAGATTCCACCAATATACTAATGTAACGACAGCTGCCTAGCTGGTACCACGTTTGAAAAAATAGGGTTTGAAAACAACCTATCAAAAATGACCGGAACTTTCCGAACACCCTAATATATCCGATCAAGTCTGATTGTAATCTTGAATAGTGAAAACACAGCGAAAAAGTTGATGTATTCCAAAAAAAGGAAATCAAACAAACAAACGTGGTAGGGATTGAGAGATGTATCACCGAAAAAGGAAGAGAAAGAAAGTGAACGACGAGACCACTTTTATCGGAAAAGAAATGAAAAGAGAAACCTATCTGAAAACGTAAAGTGAGAGAAGTGAAAATTAGTCTGGCAGTAAAGAATTGATAAGAAAAGAAACAGAGAGGGCGAGGCAGGTCACTTTTTTTTTGCACTAGCGAGAAAGAAAGAAAAGAAGAAACGGAGTGACAACTGAACAACGATTCGAAAAAAAAACTCTGAAAAAAGAGGAAGAAAGGAACCGAAGAGAAACGAGACAAAGAGCGCATCCACACTTTACAGCCGACGAGTGTAGAGAAGAGAAAGAGTGAACCCGTGAACCAACGAAACCAAATAAGACAGCGTGACAAAGAAAGGAGAACTGCTGGTTGAAAAAGAAGGAAACAGATAAAGAAGAAATAGAAAGCTCAACGTGCACCTGTCGCATCTGATTGAGTTCGTTTTCATGATTGCCGTTGCTCTAACTCTTTTCATACGTCTTCAAAGATGAGTTATCCTAGGTTGAAAATTTTCCAATTATCAGTTTGGATCAAAAGGTTTTGCTATCAGAATAAAAAAATTGCTTCCCAAAAATCTTACTTGGTAAGCTGAAAAAATGAGCACCTATAAGAAACACGACGAAAAAGAAGAAAATACGGGAAAAAATTAAGGGCGCTAAGGTCTTTCCAGTGATGAGGGGCGAAGTACGGATGGTTCCCCGGGGGTTTTATTCCAAAAATTTGTTGAATACACTAATTGTTTTTTTAATGAGAAGGGAATCGACAGGAGAACGTGAGAGGAAAAAGAACAAAACTGACAAAAATTCTTGAGGCCAACTAACCAAGAACACCGTCAAATATCTCGCTGGTCCGTGGGAATGTATGTGCGAACGACTGACACAGAAATGGAAGTGTTTTTTGCATCTCAATAGACCAATTATACAGACAAGAATCTGGACAGTGCACAACAAAGAATGAGATCTGACAGTCTTCGTCAACTAGAGTTCGTACATCTGTCAAGGTCACCTTATGTTAACGAAAACTAGTGGAAATTTGTAGGATTATTGAGTCAAAAACAGTCGAATGGGAATCATTTTCAAAAACCATTCGGCATTTATATTTTTTTGACCACGCAAAGGAAGCTGACCAGGGGAGAACCAAAAAAGGGTTTACCGCTCGAAAATATACCAGAAAAGGTTTATATCGCTGATTGAAACTAGTGCAGAAATAGTAACAACATTCCATTTGTAAATTAAAAAAAAATTGCAATATTGATAAGTTGAACATTAATCAAATAATGCAAGTGGATGGAATTGAATGAGAAAAATATAGATTTTCACAATGACAAAATTAATTGACAGAAAAAACAATTATCGAAGGTATCAAATGCATTGTAAACACGGTAACAAGACAACCGTTATGCAGCGATAACTCTGAAAAAATTCTTTGAATCTTTGACAATTTTCTTTCTACCTCGCCTTCCATTCCTTATGAGAAATTTCCGAATATTCGATGTTTCTCAGCAAAACATTCTTAACTGTATTAGTACCGAAGTGTTACCCTCGGATTCGAATGACTATGGGGGCAAAAAGTCGACCACCTAAATCTATGAACTTCTGTGGAGGGAATTTTTGAAGAAATTTTTTTTTCTCGAGTTATGCAAAATTTTCAAAATTGCGAAAAAAAAAGTTGAAAATGACCGTATTTTGGTAATTTTTTGAGTTTTCAAAAAAAGTAGAGTGGTGAATGTAAGAACTTTTTTTGTTCTTATTTTTTGTCGTTGACATGTTTTTGATAGCATACCTCTGAATGTATGAAATTTTGAGTCAAACACGAAGTCGAAAAAACCGCTTGTCAGAATTGTCTCAAACTACTTCCAAAACATTGCTGACAAAAAATAGGGAGTAGTGACATAACGTTTTGGGTACCTTTCCCTACGTTTTCGGANGCAGCCGATGGAGCCAAGGGAACCTACAGTGGAAGCGCCGTTCTTCGTCGTCGTGCTCGCTACTAAATGTTTCGATCGTTCTTTTGATATAAATTCATTCAGCAAGCAAAACGGTTTTCACAATGTTTACAAGGGAACATTTTAAGCTTTGAAGCTAACTGGGTTAAGTGGGCCAAAGGGAAAGTGAAATGATTGTGACTATCTCCATGCGTTTGATTGAGAATAATTCAGTTTAGAGTAGAATCGACAACCGCTACCAAACTTTCTCATGATCTCACGGTTACGAATGAAGAGGATGGTCGGCGGAGGGGACGCCCCGAGGCCAAAGGGGCGGAGTCAAGTGATGTGAAGGGAAGATTAATGGGGTGATAAGACACGGAGAAGGAGATGAACTTTTATGACTATGGGAGAATCGAAAGAACAAGGAATAGTCGGTCTCCACATTTTCACACGCCCTCATTTGATCGATGCCTATCTGTTCAACAATGAGAAAATATAGACGGAAAAGAGCCGACAAAGAAAAGCCGACATTAATGGAGAAGAGCCTGAACAACCTGAAAGAACTTGAAAGGCCTAACTTTTCATGAACTAGGAACGGAACGGAAGTCAGAAGTCGACGAGGCACCGGCTGCCCAACGGCGGGTCATCGACGGACCGCCAGCGCCTCGCGAAGAAGAAACAAAAAGAATTCAAGGGTATACTATTTTTCACGCTTGCTCACTCGGGGAAAGACAATTTTAACATGAACCTTTCAGGTTGTTCAGGCTCTTTTCCATTCTTATCGGCTTTTCTTTGTCGGCTCTTTTCCGTCTATATTTTCTCATTGTTGAACAGATAGACATCAATCAAATGAGAGTGTCTGTGAAGACTATTCCTTGTTCTTTCGATTCTCCTGCAGTTATAAAAGGTCATCTCCTTCTCCGTGTCTTATCACCCCATGAATCCTCCCTTCACATCCCTTGACTGCGCCCTTTTGGGCTCGGGGCGTCCCCTCCGCCGACCATCCTCTTCATTCGTACCCGTGACTTCGTGATCTCGCGGTTTTCCGTAATCTAAAATTTCGCAAAGTTGTGACTTCGGTACCCCTGAAATTCTGTGGCCCCCTTTCCACAATTCCGGTACGTCTCGAATTTCTGTGACTCTGCGAATCCACGAAAGGAGGAGGGACTCGGCAGAAAGCGATGATCGGGTGTCTGCGATGACTCTTTCTTGTTCGGCTGTCACGAGCTATTCTAGACCCTAGCACGTGACAAGTCGGCAAGAAAGATGAGTAGATTAGCGAATTGAGGAAAGATCCTGAAAGATCCAGAAGGTCCTGGAGGATCCAGAAAGATCCTGGAGGATCCAGAAGATCTTGAAAGATCCAGAAAGATCCTGGAGGATCCTGGAGAGTCCTGGAGGATCCTGAAGGACCCTGGAGGATCCTGGAGGATCCTGAAGGACCCTGGAGGATCCTGGAGGATCCTGGAGGATCCTGGAGGATCCTGGAAGATCCTGGAGGATCCTGGAGGATTCTGAAGGATCCAGAAGATCTTGAAAGATCCTGGAGGATCCTGAAGGATCCTGGAGGATCCTGGAGGATCCTGGAGGATCCTGGAAGATCCAGAGAGATCCTGGAAGATCCTGGAAGATCCTGGAAGATACGCAAACAGACGAACACCATTCAACGACGTCTACAGAAGCTGTACTTAATCTAGGACAGGATCCTAATACCGGACCATGGCAATCCAAGATACCGGATTAGAAGCTCATATAAAAGGACATAATCGAAGAACAATTCGATAACCCCTAAAAACAGACACGCCTCTATTGGTAAAAGTCCAACCAATAAAACTGTTACCCTCCCAACTCTCGTACCAACGCAAACAGAGAAAACAGAACGAACTTTAATAAACAAAGTTTATTACAAAAAAAAGAAAAGGAAAAACATCAACACAACATCATCAGAGTCAGCAGTTGACCATCAGTGAAGTTTCACGAGGAGGACATCTAACGGAAACAGCTCGGCGTTGTCCGCCTCTGTGCTCCACTATTTCGAGAAAAAAAACAAAATGTTTGTTTCCAAGGAAAGTAGGCGTGGTCTGAAGTTTCTGAGAATCTGAAAGTGATGATTATGTTTCAAACTAAATATGTGATATCCCCATCAAACCAACTTGAGTAGATGTCTATACACTTGGAAGATGATAGACAACTGAATCAGTTAGTCTAGAGGGGGGAAAACATGAACAACTTACCCATTTTTGTAAAAATAAAGTATAGCAACCATCTCAAATCAGGGATGAATATAGGAAAAGAAATATGTCTAACGAAATGAAACTTTGACTTTGAGTTTTCTGAGCTCTTGTCTGGAATAGTGAATACAGTTTATACAATTATTTATTCGGTACAAAACAGAATCTCTACAAAGATAACTGGCAGATAATTCATGAAATAACTCACTCGAGAAATAAAAACTACAAATGATGTCAAACTACATGTATTAGGGAACGAGGATTGGCAGTTTGAAACTGTTATAGTCCTTCGTACATATCGATGACTTTATAGAATGCACGTCTTTCGCATGACTCCTGCGGTCTCCCGAACGTGATGCGGGACTGTTCCACTTTCATCCAGAGTGAAGTCAATCCGTCTGCACACGGGATCACGATCTCGTATGCAGTGAAGTATGTTCGTGGTGCTGGGTTCCCGAACTTTGCTCCCACCATGGACATCTCATGTCTGGGACCCGATGCAGCAATTTCTCCTTGTTTGAACCGTTCTGACTTCAATAGAGCCTGTAACTTTTCTAGAGTTAGAAATCAAAAAAGAAATGAACAATTGGATACTACGAATGAAAAACTAACCTGATGCAAACCCACGATTTCATCGTTGTCAGGTGAGTAGTTGATGAGAAAGTACTCCAAATTTCCTCTCCCCATCCACAAGAAACATTCGGCGTCGAGTTCAGCATCGCAATCGAATTTTTTCATTTTCTTCCACTGGTTCTCAGCCATCAGATCCCTAATGTGGCCTGGGATTTTTTCGCGGTCTTCCGGTTGAACCGAAACACCGATCTTCAGAGCTTCCAATAAGGGGCTGCATATGAGCCGCTGGTGGTTAGAGTTCTGCAAAAATACAATAAAGTTTTTTGCAACTTTGTGCAATCGCTTACCATCATCATGCATCAGCTACGAAATCTATAAAATTTTCAGAAAAATCAATAATACCAAAGAATTGTGGACTTCAAAACAGACGATGTCCTAGATAGAGAGACGTCACATTTTCTCAAAGTGAGAAAACTAATGCGTACGACCTGCAAGAGAGAAGCATCGAGAAGGAAAAAGACGGAAGAGAAAAAGAAAGGAACTAGCCGGAGACAGCATTGCAGTCATAGAGACGCAGGCAGCTAGTCGGCGTCGATTTAATAAGGTGGAGAATTGTGTTTCGAGGCGCAGAGAAGTCAGATAATACATGTATTGCTTCTTCCCTCTTTTCGGGTCGGGGAAAAGCTAAATAGTGTTGGGTGTTTCGAGACGAAGCAGTCAAGCAATATGGTATATTCTAAAGCTCTGCAGCGAGATTTTCGAGGCGCAGAGAAGTAATACTGAAATCCCATGGCAACCGCTAACGGGCTCGTCACCACAATCATAAGAAACACGGTGGTTGAGGGTACAAAAGGTTTATTTAGATGAAAAGTTAAATAATTTTGACAATACATGACTTCCGTACAAGTGTGCGTTTCCAATTCATGACATTCCACGTGTTTTTCATCTGGAGAAAAACTCTTGCTCGATGCGGAAGTCGAACTTGCATCCGTTTCAGGTACTCGGTTACATCAAACTTTCTGAGTATCTATGGAAACATCAAACACATCACTCATTCGAGATCTCAAAAAGTCTGAAGAGTATAGTACAGCCTTGCCAAGCTTTCAAAACATCCAACATCGTACATGTCAACTCAATTCTCAAAAAGTAGAAGTAACCATGGAAACATTAAGCAGAGTGCACATGAAAGCTGTCAAAACTTCTAAAACCTTGGAATAAGAAGAGGTACAGCTCCGTAAATCAATCGAAGTTGAATGGGGTTTCGCATTAGTTTACGAAGTTTTGAAAAGTGCTTTGACGAAATGGGCACTTAGTAGCAGTGGGCGGAGTTTAGTACGAGCCTAGAAGGTTGGGCGTGGCCAAGTTTCTCGTTGGGTATAAATATGGTAGCTTTAGACCCATTTTCATTGGTATTCTTCTAGGCGGAGTCTGCGTTATCTGCCTCTCTTGTATTTATGATTTTTCTGAAACTATAATATTATTGAGACTTGATGTCTGGAATGGAGGTATGCTACTGAAAGTTTGGACAAAGTTATCACAAGTGAGAACTTGCAAAAAAAATTATATCGATTTGCCAATTTTCAGGATGCGGCATCACGTTCAATGATCAATCCCTGAATCTGTCACAACTGTGAACCAAACGACCCTTTAAAAGGCTATCTGGATACGAGAGTGACCGAAAATCAGATAGGATGGGGGAAAAAGAGACGAAGGGTTTCGATTTGAGATATTAACGATATGAAAATTCAAAATTTCAGATGGACAATGCTCAGAGGAGGCTAAATAGGAACACCAAGGAGTGAGAACATTCAAAAATATGAATAGATAGCATGAACAACTTTCAGGAATTCGCCTTCACAGACCTCTTTCTTCTGGGTACTCATCAGTGATAGAAGCTAACCCAAAACTGCATAGGTTTAATCAATCCAGTAAATTAGAAGACGAGTGGGAGTTGTTCAGATGGAAAAAAGTTGGATTTCTCAGCTGCGCAGACAGTAACACAGAATCCAAGAGAATGTCAAGGTGGGAATTTGCAAAACTATGAATACACCGATTCATCAATTTTCAGAAGTTCAACTTCAGCGATTCAGAAGGTCCGACACCATTAGAATAGGAACGAAACGACGGAAACATCGGGTAAGACTTTTTGATCCGAAATTTCAAAGAGACGAAATTGAAATTTTCAGCTAACTTGAACAAACAAGCGGAAAATGCCGAGAAATCAGATTAGTTTTTCATTCTCAAGTTTAGATATAAATTTATCGAAAACGAATAAATCTTGATGAAAAATGTTCAATTTGAAATCCATTATCGGAATATAGCACATGAAATCCCTTTTAATTTTTATTCACAGAGACATATTCTGTAAAACTATGACTAGAAGATTCAGAATGATTCCAAAAACCACTTCATTTATTATCACAAATCGATCAGCCAGTAAAAAACAAGTTTAGCATCATTTCCTCATTCCTCATCCCCACACTTGCTCCACCACGAATTTCGACACAAAATAGCAGAAGGTTCCACAAATGACAGGAAGTGGGAGAGCCGGTGTCGTGGATTCTTCTGAAATTTTGAAAATGTTTTGGTTACTATGTCTAATAGAGTTCTACCACTGGAAAGTACAGTAAGCGTGGCGACAAGTCCGAAGAGAATTCCGAAAGCGGCGAATCCAACAGCAACAGGGCATCCTCCAGTGGCGGCTTGTCCAATCAAAAGACTATAGAATACAAAGTCTCCGAATCCAAGACGAACGGTTTCTGAAACTCCTTGTCCATCTGTGTCTGTGTTGATCCCACACTCACCTCCATCATTCAACGCATCAGCTGCGGTCACTGGCTCATACATCTGATCGTAATCTTGTTGCTTCTGAAGCAGCTCATCCCACTCGCCTGGAGCACACTCGGCGGCAGTGGAGACGTCGGATGATGTGGTCAGTCGAAATTCAGAAGACGTCAGGTCTTCAGAAGATGAGGAGGAGGAAGAGGAGGAAGAAGAAGATATAGTTTCAGTGGTGTCAGATTCCTCATTGTCACTGTTTTTCTCTTTGAGTGGAGGAGCAAGAATCGTTGGCGACGGTTCAGTGGTGACTGCAAAGATCGAGAATCGAGTCAAACGCGCTCTATTGAGAACTAACCCAACGGACTGTGCTCCGTGAGTCCAGAATCCGGATTGATTGCTGCTCTTCTTTGCCGGATTTTCTGAAGAAACTCATCATCCTGAGCCTCCTTTTTCGTGTACATCTGAATCAGCTGCTTCACGTCCTTCCTCAATTTTCGCTCGTCATTCAGATTCTCATCCAAATCTAGGTCTTCCGGAGACATGTCGATTCCAGCACTCTCTCGTTTGTCATCAGCGGCGAACATGAGGAATTTGAGGATCTGCAAAATTTTCGAAATTTGGGGCTGCTTTCAGGGGAACAAAGCCACTTACATTGTTACTGTAGTCCGAAGCTTTTTCTTGCACTTTTTTGAGCGGACCCATTGGGGCGAGCACGGCAAAGAGGTCTGGAAATGAGAGTGTTCGCTAGAGCGCATTTGCATTTTTTTTTACAACTCACCCCAGAAAAGCACCGCCCACAAAACAAACCAAGTAGTGTATCTGGGGAACGCGCGAAGGTAGAAAACAGCAATTAGGGAGCAATTGGAGACAACGAAGAATTGATGGAGGGAGAGGGATCCGTTGGCGAGGAAAGCCTGGAAGTGAGATTGCTCAGTTTCGGTGATTGCTCAGCTTTATGAACTTACATAAACACCCAAACATCCATAAACCACCGTAGGAACCACTGTCAACGCCACTGTCAAAACGAACTGATTCTCATCGTCTTGATCGAACAACTGCACGAAAAGGTCCCAGAGAGTTTGTCCGGAGACACCGAAGAGGATAAGAAGACAGGAGAACGTGAGCCAGGCTTTGACGATTCGACGGAAGTCGTAGAGGACGAATGCGAGCATCACGAATGAGACACTGCCGAGCACGAGGATTGTGCAGAAGCCGTTGATCTAGAAAATTCGATTTTGTGGGGATTTCTAGGTTTCAATATGCCACGATAGTTTGAAATTCTCAACTTCTAATTTTGAGTCATAATCATCTCCGTACTGCAAGACCTTCGAGTCTCCGAACTTTTCAGATTCCTCCGTATTCCCTCAGAATCCATCACAATTTCACATCTGATAGAAATTTTAGATTCCAAAAACCTCCGATTCTCAGTGTTGGGAATTACGGAGTTCAGACTGTTCCAGAGTTTCCGAATAACTTCACAAGCACACAATGTTCCAAAACTTCACCTTTTTTTCCGGAATTTCGTGTGTGTCAGAATCTTAAGTTAGTTTCCATGGTTTTGAATACAGAGAAAATCTCCAGAATCTGTCAAAATTTTGCAGAATCCCTCAGAGTTCCGATATTTCAAGTTTCGTCATTTTAGAATCGTCCAAAATCATTTGAAATTTTTCAACATCCTTCAGAATCACTCAGAAACCTCTAGAAGTAGTCAGAAACCTTGAGGAATCTTAGAATTGCATTTCCTTCAAAATTCAGTCTCCCAACATCTCACAATTCAATTTTTTTCAATTTTCAGAACCTTGAAACCTTTATGATTCCTCACCATTCCATCCCAAACCGAACTGCCCGTTGTCCACTCGAACGAGTCATCCAGAAAGTACATTTTGCTGAGTTCAGAATTCACTTCCATATGGTAGACGCCAATCCAGATGGTCAGAGTTAATGACATATTCATCACCACCGAAAACAGGGTCCATTGAAGTTGCGACGAGCGACGGACCTCGGTGTAGATGGAGCCAAGCATCTTTCGAGAAGAAGAATACTGTAGTTTTGGATTTCTTGATTACTGTCTATGCGTTGGCTTTATGCCAAACGTGGCTGCATTTTTGGCATCTGAAAGTTTCTGGGTTCCAGGGGTCACGCGTTTAATATTAATTCATAGAACTTTATTATTTGACGAAATTATTAGATTTTCGGATGAAAAAAGGCACATGAAAAAGCAACGGTGGAAAAATGAAGAAAAGATTTTTAAAACGAAAATTCGATCAATTTTTGGTCAATTAATAATGAAAATAACCCATTTTGAATTTGAAGGAAAGGAAAAGGAAATCATGATTTGAAAAGTTTGAAGGAAGAGAAAGAAAAAGGTCGATACAATTTTCGGGAATGGGAAACAACAAAAAAGACAAAATTTACAGGTATTCGAAATGGAGGAGGAGGAGGGTTGGAAACTATATTGCTCATCGTAAAAAGGCACTTGGCATCACTTTCAAGTTCGATTGATGTTCTGACTCGACGCCGACGCGGCCATCACGGTTTCCGTCTCGTAACGGCATTCGGTTTTCAGGCGGACGAAATCTCGAGCGATCTGGAATAGAAAGAAATTTTACATGGTTCACTAGTTGAAATATTTTTGATATCTAAAGTTTGGGCTGAGTTATAAGCGTTTGAAGTTTTTTGTTTTTTGAGTCGCTAAACTTTTCTAAAACCTATTGTAACTCTGTTCAAACTTGAGCTAATCACAATTTTTTAAAATCAAATTGTAGAACATGAAATTTTACATATTTCACTAGTTGAAAGTTTTTGATATCTCCATTTTGAGCAAAGTTACGAGGGCTTGAAATTTGCTGCGAGAGATGCAGATACTGTCGTTTCTCTGCGCTGGAGACGCAGAGAAAGCAGACGCTCTGCACTCTCTCCCCACCCCTCACTATTTCGCTCACCTCATCAGTCTGTCGTTGCGACAAGATCCTCAACAAAATGAGACCAGTCTCGTCGATGTGTAGACGAGTACCGAGTTGCACCCACATTGCGCAGGATCCCGCTGAAATGTCTGATACATTTAAAGGCGCATGCTCCAAAAAAACTCACATTGCTCAACGACAGCCGACAACTGCAGGACACCGACGCCCACAATGCGATCTTCGCGCGCGAAACAGTAGTCCTTGACTTGGAACATGAGCTCATAGTGCTCGGGTTCCCCTTCGTTTCCGAGGAAACTGAAATTTCCAAGATTTCTAAAAAAGATTACGACGGCTATAGGGGGTGAGACACGCGGGTAACTTACAAGTGGAACGTCTCGTTGAACCTCGGCGCCCAGTTGCCGGGCTTCGATTTCGTGGCACACTTGCGCTTCTTGTCGCCGAGATGCGGACCGACGAGGTGGACTTCGACGAACGGCTTGAAGGCTGAGGACGTTTGCCAACGGAGATCATTGGCGGCAAGGACTGAAAAGAGTACATGATTTTATACATTTTTCTTGTTGGAAGTTTTTTGATAGCTTCTTTCTGGACAGATTTACAAGCGTTTGAAGTTCACTTCTCCTGCGTCTCTACACTTTTCATTGAATCGATTGTATCTCTGTTTGGAGTGAAGTAGGACAAAAACTTATAACTACAAAAATGTAGAGCAACAAATTTCCTACATATAACTAGTTGGATGTTTTCTAACATCTCCATTTTCAGCAAAAGTTATAGGCGTTTGAAGTTGGAGACGCTGCGTCCCACACTCTCTCCTTCCCATGAGAGACGCAGACGCTCTATTACTCACTTTTAACGGTAACCTTCTGCTCTCCGGTGCCCGGGTGACTGAACAAGTCGACTTGTACACTAACTTCTCCGACCGGTTGCTCTTGGCTCGGCAGATCTGAAAATCGTTCATTGAACATACTCACATCGCGTCTCTCTCAACTCACCTTGCTGTCTCTGGCTCGTAATGAACGTCTTGATCAACTGCTCCGTCGTCTGCGTGTACAAACTCAACGCATACTTCAGCGATTGTAGTTCTGGAGACTTCTCGAAGAACGACTTCTTCAATCCCTTTCCAGAAGCGTGGAAGCTGTCTTTGATGGCGTCCAGGGCGCAGTCGAGTACTGTGCATTGCTTGGGTGTCAGGGACTTTTCAGACTCTCTAGCCATATCCATCATATCCTTCACTGAGTTCATTCCCTTGATACTTTGAATGTTCGTCGACATCAGTTTAGTGACATCTCCGATCTTCGCATTCGGCAGTTGTTTGAGAAGTGCCTTGTCTGAAAGCGGAGGTAGCACAACTCTCTTCTCCATGTTCACTATCGTAATCTTCCACAGCTCCTTGAGAATGTACTTCAGCACAGTCTTCTCACAACTATCCGCATATCGTCTCAGTGAGCCTTCCAGAAGATCCATAAGGGGTTCCAGAACAGCATCCGCTTCGGGTTGAACTTGGGTTTTTTGAAGTTGTGGTCCCTTGATCTTGACGAGAAGGATGCCGAGCTTGATGGTCTGCTCGTGGATATGGGGCTCCAACGTAGCAACGAATTCCGCGGAAAGTTTGTCGAGCACCGAGTTCAACTTCTTCTGCAGCACAGTGAGCACTTGGCCAATGTGTTCGTCGAGTTCGGTGCCGCCCATGGTCTCGTAGATCTTCTCGAGCTGCACACGCAACTGCTGCACATTGTTCATCAGAATACACGCCAGCTTCTCGTCGTGCGCAAACTTGGGGAAGTCCTTCTGCACCATGTCAGCATACGCCAAGAGCACCTTGTTCAGCGTCTTACTGAACCTCTTCATCATGTCAGCCGCCACTTCTGGATTCGGGCAGTCCATCTGTTTGAGGAGTTTCAGCGCGGCGTTGAGTTGAGTGAACACGTCGACGACACTGTTGGAGAACTTGGTGTGCTCGGAGGTCTGAGGGAAGTTGTCCGCTTTGTCGCTGAAAAAATGTTCATTCAAAATGATCCGCTTCAAGCCTAGTTACAGTCGAAACGATAGAAAAACACTTACACATTATAGGCGTTTCTGAGAATGTCCATCGAGTGCTCATCGTTCTCGTTCAACCAATCCATAACAAACGGAATGAACCACGCCGGGAACTCGGGAATCTGCTTCTTATAGTCGTTGAGCTCCGCAATGTACTTGAAGTAGAATCCCTTCACTTTGAAGTACAAATTCATATACTCCGGCGTCTTGCATTTCTTCTTCTCCGCGTGCTCCTCGAGCGCCACCTTCAGATCCGTCTTGTACAATCCCCATAGAGTCTCCGCAGACAGATTGCCCACGTTGAGCTCTTGAGGGAACTGGTTCAGCGCTGGCGTGTAGCTCTTCTGATCCTCTTCGATGACGCGCATGATGTAGTCGATGAACTCGTACCAGAACTGAACGGACGTGTCCGTGATGGCGAACTGCTCTTCGCACGCGACGAACATCATTTGGTACGTTTGCTGCATGCAGGCTTTCGCGCAGTCGCGAACGACTACCGATGCACGCGGTGGGCTCGCCAATTCGAGAACCTGAGAAGTGTTAGAGTGTATTCCTGTTTTAAAGTGAAGTCATTTTGTAAACTGTAAGAGTACGGTACCGTTCAACCTTATTCACAATTCGAGTCAAGGAAAAATTGAGGATCTAATCTACAAAGTCGATTTTCCCTTGACCCATATTACGGGAAAAAATTTGACTGGCCAAAGGCGCTAGATTGACATTTTCAAGACCGAACTGGGATGATGCATTTTGGTGAGTCAAAATTAGACATGACTCACTTTTCTTACGCATGTATTTATTTATCATAGTATTTTGAAGCCGTATAAAAAAGTTGTCAATTGCAAAACTGAAGCTTTATGCTGATTTTCCCTTATGAAAATTGTGAACCAAGTCATCAAAGTCTTCACTGAATCTGTGGGTAGATCAAAAGCTCGACATCCTTCGATCTACCAAGGCTAAAAAGCGCGCCAAAGTAGTCAACTTTTTGCAGCTGATATTTTCAATCCGTGTGTCTTTTAATCAACAAGAAAAAAAACTCACTTTCATACGAAAGAACGTAATCGATGTCAACAGATCGACAGTGGACTTGAGGTCCTGAAGTTTGGCGGGCGACGACGACGGGAAATGATTCTGGAAATTTAAGAAAATTTGATCCGAACTGAAACTGACATGTCTACTAGATTCTTAGATCCCCCTCTGGTCTTCTAGACATTCAAATTTCCCTGTGACAAAAATCAAAAGAGAATTTTCATTTTTCGAGGAGGACATCAACAACCCAATGTCCTTGTCCCTCTAGGACACAAAAATGTAGGAGGGTGTCTTAGAGAATAAGGGAAAAATGGGAAAGGAGGAAGAGAAGTGTCAAGTGTTTTGGAATGTGTCAGAATGGTTGAGAAGAGAAGCTAGTAAAAAAAAAAGAGTGCAAAGGGAGCACTTTTTGTTGGGGGAGAGAGAGGGGGTCCTAGGGGTCCTTGACCAGGCATGGAATTTTAGAGAGAGAAAAGACAAAAAAAATTGAATTTGGAGATTTTTGGAAATGGAGTAGAGAATTGAGGTTTTTTTCGGACATTTTTTCGGTGTAAAAGTTTTGCTGGCCATTCCAGATTCTTGTGGTATATCCTCCAAAAAGCTTCAGAATCTATTCAGAATCTTCTAGAAACTTTCACACTTCTCTGGGATCCTCCTTCAGAATCCTTGAACTCAAAATACAAAGAACTAAAATCGAGTCTCGCAAAAAAATTTAAAAATAGAAACTTTTTTGTTCGAAAAAAGTTTCAAAAACGATTCCTTTTTCGTATCTCTCATCCTATTGTCCACTCTCTTTTTATATCCAAAAACTTTTTCTTACTACGGGTCAACCCGAAAAAAAGAGACAAAAGTTGTGGGTGGGTTGGCGCGGACCAGCGGGTTTTGAATTTCGTCCATGACATTTTTTCGATATTTTTCAAGTTTTGTGGGTAATTTTCATAGTGTAGGCGGAGAGAGAGCATTGAAACAAAAAGTGAAACGAATCGAAAAAAAAATGCTAGAAAATTTCAGATCCAAATTGACAGATACTCCCATTCCTTATGACATCAAGAGAGAAAATGTAGTGCTCACGTTTTCTGCTAGATTTTGTGTGTGTTGAAAGAATTCGATGGAGAAACATTGTGGAATTTTGAGAGACGCAGACATCACGTGGGAATTTGAATGTACTGGAAGGCTATTTTTGGATGGAGAAACTGAAGTCTTGGGTACTCAATCAGAATAAGAGTTTGAAGAGGGGGAGAGGATTAATAGGTCTAAAAATTTCGCCCGGTCAGAAAATCCAAAGTTGAAAAGTTAGGCCACCCCGAGATGGTGAGAAACGGGGATGTGTTGGATGGCCTAGAATCTTGAGTTTTTGAAAGTTAGGCCAGGATCATTCAAAGAAAAAAAGAGGATTAATAGGTCAAGGTGTGTATTTTCAAAACACGAGAATTCAAATCGAGCGATTTTCAGAAAGTTTGGAAGTTTCAGAATCTAATTTTTTGAATTCTAAATGGTCAAGGAGACCTGGACTCTCGAATTCTTGATTTTGTTGTGTTTTAAAGGATTCTGGAGACGTTTGAAGGACTCTGACAGATTCTAGAGGATTCTGGAGAATTTCAGAAGATTTTGAAGGATTCTGAAACTCTCTGAACGATTGTGAAAACTTTGAAACCTTATAAAGGACTCTAATGGATTTCAGAGAATACTGGAAGCTTTTGGAGGCATTTGGAGACTTTTGGAGGATTCTGAAGGATTCTGGAGACGACTCGAGATTTTGTGTAATTTTACACAACTCTGAATTTCTCACATCTCTAAAACTGAGAAATTTTATTTTCCAAAATTGAAATTTTCAGATGACCTCCGAATGGGACATAAAATACAAATCCCAAAGCTTTCAAGCCCAAAAATTTTTCTTGAAAATTTCAATATTGGCGATTCTATTGCAGCCGTGAAAAAGAGATGGATGAATGTGGCATAGGAAAACAAACACATCTCTCCTTCAATTCCTTCCTCAATTTGTTTCTCATCAGAAGACGTCAGTCAGAAGGGAGGAATCTGGAAAATCCGTGTCTTCTGACCTCTTCTCATGAAGAAGTCGAACAACGTCTTCTAAAATGGGGGATCGAGAGGAGCAAAAGGGGAATGAAAAGAAGGAAAAGAAGAAGAAGTCAAAGAAAGCTCTGGTTTCCCGGGGAAACTAAGCCGAATCGAAAGGAGAGGGGAAAAAATGGAGTGGAAAACATGGATCTGAGAAAGAAGATGCCTCGTCTTTTCATAAATGCTCCTGCTGCTGCTGCTCGAGAGAGGAGAGCCATCCGATTAGTGAATGAATTATGTCGAAATATATGTGAAGACGTGGAATTAGAAGACGTTGAGAGAAGAGGGGAGAGGAAGCGAAGTGATATGGATATGTCTCTTTCGTAGAGTGGATAAGGAAATAGGCATCGGGGTGTTCTATGAATTGGATCATTTTGTAGGGAGGAAGTGTGTTGGGAAGTAGACATTTTTTCGTCCGTTTTACAAAAATTCATAAGAATCGAAGATCGAGAGGTGTCTGGTTGTTTTGTTTGACTTCAGAATCCTTCAAAATCCCAAATTAGGTTGAAAAGTGAAACTGAAAAACATGGAGGGATTCGGAAAACTTGAAGCTCGACCCATGAGATCCCAGAGAATCAGAATTCCGTGAATTCAAGATTCTGATGGTTTGTGAGACTTAGAAGAACATTCTTTTCAAGAGACACTCAAGAATTTTTCAGAGATACCCTGAATCTTTCAGAACCATTAAAAATCTTTCAAAATTCTTCAGAATCCACGAGGACCTCAGAATCTCGTACTCGCAGAATCCTGGAATCTTAGAATCTCAGTAATCTCAAAAACCCTAAACTTCAGAATTTTAGTATCTGATTGTGAGAATCTCGAAACTTGGTAAATTCAGAATCCTCTACTCGTTTGTTTTTCAATTTTCTGATTACCTTTAAGGTATTGAGAATAGCTTGGAGTGGTGAGGCGGATGCTGGTAAATCCTGATTCATTTTTCGAACCAATCGGGAATTTCGAGAGGGAAATTTTCGAAAGTGTCGGTCCTCTTTTACTCTCGACTTGGAGAAAAAGCGAAAAAAAGGTGTGAAGGATTGAAAGTCATTCTTCAAAAAATCTGGGGGTGACGCATCCGTTTTGAGCGCCCCAAATTTTAATTGGAAACGGAGTACGGTAGTTGGAAGAAAATTAGTCATATTGACAGATGAGAGAGCGAGAGATACAGAGAGAAAGAAAGAGGGCGCAGAGAAATGAAAGCGTCTGCGTCTCACACTCTCTCTTCACTTGAACTTCTAATGCTTATAACTCAAGACAAATTAATGATATCAAAATGATTCTGATTGAAAACTGTGTAAAACTTCATGCTCTACAATTTTGTGTTTTGCAAAACGTTGATAGGTTAAAGACCAAGAGAGATATGACTATCGGAACTCGCTAGGTGAAAAATTCCAATTTTAACTTTTAAAGTTTTGGTTTTTTTTTGTCTGTGTTTTTTTTAAACACCGTATACTCATCATTATTTTCTTCAAAATGAGCATTATTAGAGATTGCGTTTAGAGTCTGTCTGATTTTCAGGCAGAAGAATGTTCCAGAAGGAAAACATATGACATTTGTCTATTGTCAGCGTGTGAGAATTCGACGACGACTCAAGACACATTCTTACGTAGGTTGAGGTGAGAATTCGAAAATTTGTAGGACAAAGACGAATGACGGAAATTTGAAGGTCAAAGATCCAAGATATTGAGAAAGTTTTACAATTTTATATGGTGAGATTCAAGTCTATCTAGAGGGAGAATTTCAGTTGGAAACTTCAAGAAACTTTTTTCACAAAAGTTTTAAAATCTCAACTCACCCTATAGGCTCCCAAGTCAATCCTCAGACTGTTGTGTAGCTGGTCCAGAAGTTTTACGAATCTCTCCTTTCCAAAGTTGGAAGCCGCAAAACGATCCGGTGCAGAGACGGCGGAAGTGGCTGTCGTGTGGGCGTAGTAGCTGGAAGAATTGTTAATTTAGGAGACTATTTGTGAATTTTGAGCTACTTGGTTGGTTTTGGAAGGTTGAGGGCTTCAAATTGAGCCTAAACACGTCTGGATTCGGTCGATTTTAGGTCACCAGCGAAAAAATCCTTCAGAATTCCAGAATCTTCTAGAATACTTCAGATTCTCCCACCCTTACAATTTATCAAAACTCACCTCATTTTCGTCAAAGAATATTTTAGAAGACGTCAGTTTCTAAAATCTCTAGACACCTAAAATCCTTTCCTTCATCCGAGAATGAGAATCTATACAATTCCTCTATTCTTGCAAAAAAAAAGAGAGAATAATACAACTTTTGTGTTTGTCCAACAGATTAGAGCCGAGGGCTCTCTGTCTCTCCAATATGAATACAAAAAAGTGGCGGGCGCCAATTTCTCATTCCCGGAAGACGTCACCTTCTAATATCACATGGGATATCGCATTTCAAATATAGGACAACTTACGCGTTTATATTGGCGAGAAGTGTCGACAGGACGGCAGGTACTCCAGCGCACATGTACTTGGTGCACAGGCACGCAAAATGGGTCATCGCCTGGAAATGGATCATGGTATTGATTAGGGTTTGGAGGTTGTGAGGATTCATAGTAAGTGTACTCAGAGAGTATCTCTGTCTAGAATCTAGTTCGTAAATGGCCCAACTATTCGATAATCCTAAGTTTTCTCAGTATGTGACCTAACTTTCTCCAGATAGCCGAGTAGTCTCAAGATGACACTTTTTTACTGTCTATACAATAAAATGTCGGCGCGCCGCAGCTGGAAATTGCGTTTCAACGACACGCCCCTTTATGAAACGTGTGGAAAAAGTTGAATGCGCACGCATTGCAAAAAGGGGCGTGTCGTTGCACAAAGTGCGGCGCGCCGACGTTTTATTGTACAGACAGTACAACATGGCCTAACTTCTCTAACTGGACGAGGTTTATCTAACTAGCAACTTTTCTTCTAGATGACCTAGATGTCTCCCTACGAAGCCTTCTGTTCTCCAGATAGTATATTTCTGTGCTGTCCTAGATCACCCAGTATTTACTCTACGTGGATTAACTTTTCTCGGTCTATTCAGACAACCCATTTTTTATCGACCTCATATGGTCCAACTTTCTTCCTAGCGGCAGTTTTATATATGGTCTATCGTTTCCCAGATGACCTAGTTTTCGACTCAATGTACGATTTGTAACCCACCACAAGGTCTTGAAAAAGTCTACACGTTTTGTATTCATCATAATCCTCGCACTCACCTGATAAATACTCTCAATTCCATATCGCATCGAGAACTCGTCGCTAATCTCTTGCCCGGTCTCCTGGAAGCACACCTTCCAACTGTCCTCTCCCTTCACCTTCGGCAGTTTCACCTCGTCATCCACACAGTGAGCCGCGAACAGGTGCTCATGAAGACACGTGTACTGTACGTGGTACGGTGCCACCTTCTCCTCTCCCTTGATCTCGACACTGATGTGGAGGCGGATGGCTCCGGAGACGGCTGACTTGTCGGTACGCTTCTCGAGATTGTACCATACGTCCATTTCACCGGACAACGTGCGAACTTCGATGACAGTCTGGCCGAGGAAGTCGTCGGATTCCCTTGTTAGTTTCTGGCGGAGTTTTGATTTGAGGTCATTGTCCTCGTCCCACACGCGAACTTTGATGCGGTCCGTCGAGTTGTGGCATTCGCTGGAAAATTTTCAAAATAGCCCACACCATAATTCATCCTGTCTGACGCCCTTGGGGACCGCCAGTGTGACCCAGACTATCTAAAAACTCACAAATGAAACTTCTCATTCCAGACGGGGTTGAGTTCTTGGTGTATGGTGCGTGTGCGTCGTTTCGTCTTGCCCACTTGCGCCGTCACGTACGGATCACTCTTGCCCGTCTTGTCCTTGGCGATGAGACCTTGCGCGCAGAGAACTGGAAAGGATTGATGCACTTTTGTGTTTCGAAGATTACTGTACTTTTGTGAAGATGTTTCATTTGGAAATAGAACTCAGAAAAACTGGAAAAAATCGTCTTAAAGTTCAGAGTTCCCTAAAGAGAACTCTGAACTTTGAGATTCTAGAAAATCGAGATTCCGAACTTTTGAGAGCAATCAATTTGGAGGATCAGAGAGAAGTCGAGATTGTGATTGTGTCAGACTCTCAGATCTCTCCAGAATCCTCCAGAAGTTTTCCGGAACATTCAAACTCCTTTCAATATCCTCCAAAACTCTCCTGAATCTTCCAATATCCTTCAGAATTGTTCAAAACCCTCTAGAACGTTTTCGAATCTTTCAGAATCCTCTGGACTCTTTTAGAATTTGTCAGAGTTTTTCAAGATACTCCCGAATCCTTCGAAAATTTTCCAGAATGTTTTGAAGTTTCGAAAACCCTTCAGAATCGTTCAGTAATCTTTAGACATCTTCAGATTCTGTCTGAATCGTCCAAACCCCTTCAGAATCCCCCAGACCAACCTGTCAATGTGATCTTGGCACTCCACTTGCTGCTACCCTCCAAAATCGACTCCTTCACACTCTTCAACGTCTGCTTCTGCACGCCCGCGTCCACATCGAAAATCGTTCGGATCATGTCGAAAATCTCGGGCTTATTCTGCTCCTGAATGATCATCCGGTCTCTGATCACATTCACCAGACTCTGCGTCCGATCCGCCTCTCCGTGCTTCGACGATTTCTCGGCGGCACGTTGAAGGCAATCGGCACTGAGCAGTTCTCGACACTTATCGTGAACTTTCACTTGACACTGAGTGCATCTGAGACCCTGACGAGCCAGTCCCCATAGAAGACCTTCGCATTCGTAGCAGAATGTGGGCGTTTGGAAGGTGGTGGTGGCGAAGTTGTGAGGGGTGGTGGCCGAGATCGGGTAGATCAGGGCTTGCAGGGTTTTCTTGTAGACGTGTGTTTTCTGGAAATGGAAGGGTTGTTGGAATCCTTCTTAGTCTAATCTAGAGTCCGTAGTGTCTAAAAGAGTTTTTCATTTTTCCAGACTTTTATTTTCTGAAACCTTGAAAAAGTGAAAGTGAATAGTGAAAACCCCCAAAAATTGAACCCAGGAAACTTGAAATCCCAAAAATTCAAGAGCCTTCAGAATCTTGTTCTCAGATTGTCAGAATAAGCGGAAACTCAAAATTTCGAATCCTTAAAACTGAAGATCCCAAGCTCAAGATTTGGAACTCAAAGATCCAAGAATCTCAGATACTCAGATTGTTAGAATCCATGATTCAGATTCAACATTCAAACTCCATGATTCAGAATCCCAAAAAATCGAAGAATCCAGAATCCTTACCAATTCCGTGTCCGCAAACGTTGTCTTTGCCGCATTCGCCAATCCAGCCTGCGCTCTTTTCGTCGCCATCGTCTGAAAATTTCAAGTTCCCAATTTTGAAAAACTTCCAATTCATGCTAAGCGATTCTGTCATGCAAGATGCTCATTTCTCAATAGAGCGCATTTGGCGTGTTTAGAAAATCTGAAACTTGTTAAGCAACCAAGGGTGTTTGGGAGGGAAAAAGCAGCGGAAATCAGCCCGATTTTTTATTTGGGGAAAAATCGATTGCATGCAATAAGAAAAAAGGAATCTTTTGAAAACTCAAAAAGCAAGCTTTAATTCTTGTTTCGAGTCGAAAAAAGTTCAAAAAAGAAGGCAACTAAAAATCCCTAGCAAAAAACCAAAGTATAGTAGCGGCGAGGCCAAAAAAAAGTCAAAAAATTGTCTAGCTTTCGGATTTCAGACACTTTTACCGGTAGAAGTTGTGTTCGGGGGGTGCGCTTACCTTTAGAACCTGAAAATTGGGGGAAAATGAGTTTAGAGTACAGTATACAACTGCAGTGAATTTTAGTGATGGGGGGAGGAAGAAGAAAGAGGAGAGGTGGTGCTTCAAAATCACACAGTTTTTTTTGAAAATCGCTTTTTGAGGTCTCGGTTGGAGTACAGTAACCCTAGATTACTTTGATTTTTTTTTTTTTTTTTTGTAGAACTGGGTTTGTCAAAATGACCTAGTTTTCCCTCTACGTGGCCTCAGAAGAAGTTCTTCACAATAGTTTTCAGAGGATCCAGTCTAACTTTTCTGAAAACCTAACTGTCTCCCTGCATGGCCTAACATTCTCTGAACTCAAAAACTATCTAGAATTTTCCAGACGGCCTAGCTTTCTTACCAACTTTTTCGGTGACCTAGTTTTCTCACAACATAACCTAAATTTGAGATGACCTAACTTTTTCACGAATGACCTAAATTTCTTGACCTAGATAACTCAAAACTGTACCCAACCTCACTAAAACCTCTGTTATTTTTTCACATCAAATTTTTTTCAGAATGGGTAGAAGTTCACAAATATTCAGTGTGCGAATCTCATCAGAAGAAGTTTTCCTTCATCAAAATCTTTCTGACCCAAGAAGAACCTACCAATTCGGAGACCAACGGAATGCTGGTCTTGTTTCTCGCCACATTCATGTTCGGCGCCGCATCGATCGACTTGTAGAAGGCGTTGGCGGCGGTGCATCCGTTGCCGTCGAGTACGGTGCTCTGCAAAAATGATCAATTTATGGAAGAGTTTCAGGATTCTCGGGCTATCCATATTTTCAAATTTCCCCCCAGTCAGAGCCACACCTTCTTCCCTCTATCCTTATACACATCCAGAAGTTGCGTCTTCTTGTGTTGAGCCGCCTTGGAGTCCGAATCCGAACGACCAGCTGGCACCTTCATTCTAACCGATTTGATTGGTTTCGGAGGTACTGTAGCGGGTGCAAACTTTTTGGGGACGCGCAAAAAAGTCATTGACTTGGAGCGCATTTGCACCGGTGTCCTCTCGACCTTCCAGAGATTCGGACAACTTCGCGATCTCTTGAACTTGACTCGTTTTCGTTTCCGCCGACGCGGCATCGCTGATCGAACCCGGCGAACTTTCTTGAAGGATTTTGAAAAGGTCAGAAGTTGTCTCATGGGGTCAGAATCTCGATGACCTTCTCTTGGTGGAGCTGGTGGTAGGCTACTCGTAACATGATGGATACCGGATGAAGTTTTCGAAGTTGAGATACTCGTACGTTTCTTGTTGAGTTGAATGACATCGTTGGATGTCGCGTAGGATATTGATTTGTGCACCGGGACATTGTCACTGGGGAATTCGTCACCAAAGAAGATGTTCGACTCTTTCGCCAGCCCCCACCCAGGGTCATCTGGATCCGGGGGTTTCGGCTTCGGCGTGATCTTCTTCCCATCCTTATCCACCTCTTCTGGCGGAGGCATCACTTTCTCCAGGTACACCCTCGCCAGACCCGTCATGTAGATTCTCTCCCTTCCCCCGTTTCGATCCTCGTAACTCTCGTGAATCCGATACTGACTCCTTTTGATGGGAGGATACGGGGACACCGGTGACGGAGGGTTATCCTGGTATTGAAGGATGCCAGGGGAGCCCGGCACTGCCAGATTCGGGACGCCTGGAAGAGCCATCGAAGACGTCGAGGGTGTCCTCGATGGATCGGTGATCATGGCGTCGTTGGAGATTCCGGACGGTGTCTTGGGAGCTGATGGTGGCGGGGTCCCGGTGCTCGACAGCAACGAGTCCGTCGTCTTCGACACATTGTTGTTGATGCTGTTCGAGTAGATTCTGGTGGTGTTGGCGTTGGCGCCTGCCGGTTGAATGTTGTTGTAGTGACCAGCCGGCGCCAGCTTCGGCCGGTACAGAAACAAATTTTGCAACAACGTTGTTGCCACCGCCCGCGCGTGTGAGCACTGAAGAGAAGTGCACAGCCGCCGTTGGCGCGAGAGAGATGGTGCTAAAAGTGGTGGAGATTACTGTAGGATGAGAGGATATATGCGATTTGAAAAATATGGGATCAGAGAGTAATGGACTAGAGAAACAAGAGACCGAGAGATAAGGGGTGGAAGGACAGAGAAGCCAAAGAATCTGCGTCTCTCCCTGAACTTTCAACGCTCATAACTCAAAAGATAATAGAGATATCAAAATGACGTTAACAGCAAAAATGGGTAAAATGTTACGCTCTACATTTTTGTAGTTTACAAAATTCTGACTGCTTTTAGTCTAAGAAAGATACGACTGTTTGAAAGTAAATGTTCTAAATTTGATACACCAGGTCTCAAAGTTCAAGTATCCTGTTGCTTTTGTTCGTCATTTTTTGTCCACAAAAGTGCCAAAACCAATGACTAAACAAAAAACAAAATGAGCACAGAAAAAAACCAGAAAAGCCAGGGAAGCAAGACCTCAAAAATTCGTTAAAAGCTTTTTCGCCGAAAAAAGTCTCGAATTTCATTTGGTCTTCTTCTTTTTCTTTTTTTTTGCTCCATTTTTGCTCTTGAATTCAGAATTTTACTATTACTAGAAGCAAAAGGAGAAGCCAAGTGAATCCTAAAGGTTGAAATTTGAATATTTTCGGCGCGAAAAAATCGGAAACCAAAAAAATTTTAACGAAAAAAAAAACCCGAGAAGCCAAGTGTTCTCTCCAGAGATTTAGGAGAGGAGCGAGGACATGAGAAATTCAAAAATCTGGCTTCGTTTTTTTTCCTGATGACGTGGAAGAAAATAGTTTTTGAGCAAAAACCCGGGCCCTCGTGACCTCTCTTCAGGGAGCGGAGAGTATCAATGAAAAAAGGGAATTATTTATGAATTAGAAGAGGATGCAGAGGGAAAAGGGGCGGAGCTTAGAGGGGGGCTAAATATGTACTATTTAGGACGGGGAGGACCCCTTAAATGATCCTAATAAAATGAGGAAACATTTTATGATGGAGAGGAGGAAACGAAATTATTTTTTGAAGGGAAAGATGTTAGAGGAAAATTTAGGTATTAGGTTCAAAGGGGTCAAACATGAAATTTTTTGAGAAACTCAGAATCCGAAATTCTCCACATTCAGAATCTCTGATTCCCAAACCTTCCAGAATTCTAGGACCTCGAAGAGCCGTATCTCCTCAAAAACCGCAATCCAAAACTTTTTCCCAAAACCCGAAAATCTCCGATCCTCTTTCCCCTTTTCCAATCATACTTTCCAGTGAAATCCAAGGGCGGATGACGTCAAAAAACGAGGACTAAAACACTGGAAAAGAGGATTTTCCGGAGGGGAACAAGTCGGATGAGTAGAAGTACTTAGACCAGCTCAGCTGGTATCCGTGACCCTCATCGTAAACTCGAGACATGGATTTTTGGGGCGAAAAACTTTTTTTTTGGATGGAAGAAGTGAAGAGTGCGAGGATTCAGATGACACACGAATAGAAAACTTCCAACGGATGATATTGATATTTGAATTTTGGAAAAATTCCGATTTTGAAGAACTCCATATAACAGATCCCAATATTCCGAGAGCCCGCGAAAATAAAAATTATCAAAATTTTCCCTCTTATAGTGAGTTCTGACGTCGCCAGACGTGCTAATTAGTGATCATCATCGACGATTAGTAAAAGAAAAAAAAAAGTGATTTTGGGATTTTGAGAATTCTAGAATTCTTGCGTTAACGTCAATAAGGAATCTGATTCTGGAGCGTTAGGAAGGCCCTTTGGGGTTTTTTTTGAAGAATATAAATAATCAGAAATAGTGTGCCAAGATAGGAGGGAGCAGAGAAGCGAGAATGTCTGCGTCTCCCATCCTCTCCTCCCTGAACTTCGAACGCTTATAACTCAAGAAATGTTGAAGATATAAAAATTATGTTCATTGAAAAAATGTGCGAAATTTCCTGTTCTTAATTTCTGTAGTTGGCCAAATTTTGGTAGCTCGGAGTCAAACAGAGATAGAGTCGGTCAAAGTTGCCTTTTTTCAACTTGTTAGACTAAAAATCACCGGTGTAAATACGTAAAACAAAAATCGGCCAAGTGTGACTTCTGTCTTCGTCCGTCCTCTCCAAAAAACAACAAAAAGTAGAGAAAAAAGAGGGAAGAAGAAAAAAAAACGGGGAATAGTTAACTAGTTACTCTTACACACACATATACATACACACACAAGGGCTCTGGAACACACACTGGTGTGGGAGGAGGAGGAGAGGATTTCAAGAGTTTTTCATTATTTCATCTCTTAGTTTTTCTTCTTCCCTTTCTCTTTTCCCTTTTTCAGTTTTCAAAGGGCTGCTTCTGCTTCTGTCCTGTGTGATGCGTCAGAGCACCACACGGGTAGAGAGCAAAAACAATGATTGTGCTCTCTGAAATTCGAAAAAAGGGGTCTAGAGGAGAGATAATCTAAAATCAAGGTTCCCATTCGATTTCTCGTCACTTTTCACACCGGAGACTAAATTTTCAGAACTCTCCTGCAAAGTGTCGTCAGATGTTATGTACTGTACGCAAGATTACGTACAGTGCAAGCAATCTTACGAAACTTTGCTCTGCAATTTCAAAAAATTTTGGGTGCCGGCGGATAACATGCCGGGAGGAGTTCAGTGGTAATGGTGTAAATTCGAAAATTTTGAATTCTAGAATGAGAAGTTTGCGTCCGAGTGACAACACAAAGAGAAGTGTGAAGTTATGCAAAGTACGTGAAAAACTGACAAACTGAAAACCTAAAATTTCTTCTAGAAATCCACAACTGATGAAGCTAATTTTCGGAGCGAAAAATAAGAAAGGTGGATCAGTTTTTTTTTCGAAGCAAAAAATATGAAGAAACTTCTAGAGAGGGGAGAGGAAAATAACGAGGGAGTCGGACACGGAAATGACATATTTCCGATGTGTGTCTTAATCTTGAGAACAAGATAAACTTTGAAAGTCGAGCAAGTTTTTGCAGAAGTTTTCAGAAACTTTGAACTTGATTTTTGGAGCAAAATATGGAATTGTGGGGTTTGCACCAAGGCTGGGCGGCAACAATTTCGGCAACTCCAAAAAACAAGACTTTTCATACTTTTAAAATTGAAATAAAGAGACAGATTAAGCTTTAATTGATGCAGAAAACCATGAAAAAGGTATTAATGATGGTTTTAACTTGCTCTCAGTTCTCATTTTTGAGTTACAGTTCGAGTTGCCGAAACTTGTTGCCGAAAATAAATTTCGGCAACATTTTCGGCAACTGGTGTTATTTTCACGAACCGTCAGAGTTATTCACATAAATTTAGTGTCAAATTGAACGTTACGTTTTGGTGTGTTCAAATAAGACAAAATACCATCTTAGTTCATCTCTTCAAGGGACTGAAAAACCGTTTCATTTTGTTGCCGAAAATGTTGCCGCCCAGCCCTGGTTTGCACACAATGCATTACACTCTACGACTGTTTGAAATGAAAATCTGAATTCAGATTTCGAAATCGGGTCTATAACTAACGACAGATTAGTCATTATTCTCAAACAAAACTACATAATCGAGAAAATACAAATTGGCAGACAAGAAATGAAAATTTCCTGAAGGAAGCAGATCAGACAAACAGAGAGCTCCAAAAATGACGAAAAAGTTAAAATTTGGAAATTCAGCGAACCGAATCTTTTTAAGGAAATTGAGGCTGTAGGAGGAGAAGACTCGTAATTATAAATCTCTTTGCACTTTTTCTTTGCACAGAATTGCTCAGCCTAAAGGATATACTGTACTTCTGTTTCAACAAGATTGCTCAACGAACAATAGCAAGATTGCTCAGTTTCTATGAGCAATCGAGTCGAAAACCCCCTTGTTGTCTTGGCGACCATCATCATCTGTCATCATCATCATCTCAGAATCTTTTGCCTCCTCGGAGCACAAAAGTGAAAGTGATGGAATAGGAAGAAAATGAAAAAGGAGAGAAGGGGAAGGTGGAGAATGCAAAGGGAGTACACTAGTAGAAGAAGAAGAAGAAGCATATAATTATACACTTGGTGCATCGATTCCACACACCGCGGAGAAAACGAGACTCCGCCCACTTTTTTCGCACCCTTTTTTACCCTCAGGGGGGGTCGGTCCCTCTGATGTGTCATGATATGTGAAAAAAATAATATTCCTCCTTATTTGAATGAATATGTGGAGCTGAAAATAAGAAAAATAGAGCAAAAGGAACAAAGAAGTCGTAGTGTGAAATGGGATGAAGATGATGATCTCGTCGGTCGGAATAAAAAAAGAAAAACTTTGAAGTAGGGAAGAAGACAAAATTAGTATTCACTTTTCTCTCATTTTCCCCTCTCCAATGTAAAGTTTCATCGTTTCAAGCTCAGAATCGAGTCTTCTCGAAGTTTCACAGATACCAGTTTTTGGGATTTTTGGAGCAAGTGTCGTAGAATTTGGTGTATTGTACGCAAAAACTTAAAACTTGAAGTTTCAATATTTCAAGCTCATAATCAAGCTCTCCATAAAATTTCACCTCGAATCCTTGGTTTTCAGAGTTCCTCGTGAATTCGGTGTTTGCGTACAGTGCACCACACTTTACGACACTTTTCAAAAAGATGGGTTCCAGTATGAAATTTAGTGAAGAATTCGATTTTGGGCTTCGAATTCAAATAAAGGGCTTCACCAGATTTGAACTAGTGTTGGCGGGGGTCGAATCGAAATACAGATTCCACAACTCAAAATTAGAGGCACGAACAAAAAAGTGTCCGATTTCCGGCACCCCCGCCTCCTCTCATTTTTCTTTTCCCCTTCCTCAAAACGAAAGAAAAAGACCAATTTTTGGTGACTCCCAAATATCCCCCCTTCCCTTTTCACCCCCCACCCCCTGACGGACCCAGATTGTGTTATGAAGGCAAACAGGGGCTTCCCCTCTATTGACCCAGAAAGCAAAAAGGCGTAAAATTGGGTGCCGTTTTGGACACCTTTCAATCCATAGAAAGGGAAAAAACTGGAGCAAGGATTTTGGAACAGTTGATGTGCCTAGGGGGTGTCTGAATTTTTCCGTTGTTGTTTTCCATTTTTCGACTTTTCGTGTTTGTGGTCTCTTTCGAAATTACACGTGTGAATCGAGGTAATGACTGGTGGAAAATATCAGGTAGAGGGGGTACCCGGAACAAACACAATACTTAGCTCTGATTTGGAGAACGAAAAATGAGCAGTTAGAAGTGGAAAATCGAGTAAATAGAGCCCAGACTCGGATTCTACGCAGAATTTCCCACCGGAACCCGTTTATTCTGAAGTTTTTGTAAAATGCACCGTAGGGTATGGTGTATGGTACGCAAACACAGTGATTGCGTACAATACACCTGATCTTACGACACTTGCTTGAATCTTCATGAAAATTTATGTCTCTGAGTGGGATTTTACGGGGAATCTGATGCTGAGCTTGAAATTTCAAGAATTCGAAAATTGGAAAATTGAATTTTTTCCGAGTCGCAAAATAACTTAAACTAGAAGTTCAAGACACGTCCTCCGCAAATTAGAAGAATGCACCAAAAAAATTGGGAGATCCACTTGAGTAATCAAAAATCTCCAAAAAATCAGAATCCTCCACGACGACCACTTCAGAAAGTTCCCGTTTCTGCCACTCAAAAGTGTGAGTTCTTCTTCTTCTTCATTGAGAGCAAAAAGAGCAAACTTGAAAGTAGAGAGAAAACTAGAAAGGACTTTTTGTGTGAAGGCATTGGAGGGCATAGGGAGGGAAAGGCAATTATGAAACATAATACATCTATACAATGGTGGACTCCCACCACTACCAGAAGACGTGGAGACGGAAGAAGAAGAAGATGGAGCTGTCATCGAAAATAGAATCATGGCGAATAGAGTGAGAAAAAAGAAGGCGAAGAAGGAGAAAGGTCAGTGTTGGTGGTCAGAAGCCAAAGAAGAGACTGAAGAAATTAGAAAGAGGAGAATCTGAATCAACTGATTCCTTCAGTTCTTGTTGTAAGGGACCCCCAATGAGGGAGAGAGAGCAGAGACGCAGAGAAACGAGAATGTCGGCTTGTCAGCGTCTCTGTACTTCAAGCGGCTATAACTGAAGACCGAGAAAAGCTATTGTCTTATTACTTTGAACGCTCATAACTTAAGAACTAATAAAGCAACCAAAAAGTTTCTCACTACAAAAATCAGGGAAATTTTAAGAGCTACACGTTTCTAGTTACAACCTCTTTCTATCACTTCTATCTATCGAGATACGCGTTTTCAAAGTTGGGGTCTGTCTGCCGTCAACCTGAGCAGTAACTTTCGACGGTTATAACTCTATAGCCAATCAAGGAATCAAAAAGTTTTCAATTTTAAACTTTGTGAAATTTCAAGCTCTATATTTTTGTAGTTGACAACTTTTTCCTAACTCTAACTCTAACAAAGATATGGCTCGAAGAGTCACCGGAAAGGGGAGAAAACTATTATACAAGTTTACGACTTTTCCCTCTCTCTCTCTCCCCTGCTTTCAATGGTTTACGAAACAAGAAAATGCTACTGGAATTCCAGAATCAAATGAAAAAACAAAAAAACACGTAACGAAGGACGTGTGTATGTGTGTCTGGAAGGAACTTTGACCTATTGGCGACAGGTACTAAAATAGGGACTCGGAGTAAACATAGGGGGGAATTTCAAGAAATTGGTTAGAAAAAGATTACGACTATTCGAGGATTTTAAAATCGAGAACACTAGAACTTCAAAAGACCACTAGGCTTCCGGTGATGATCACGAAAAAAAATTGGCTGAAATTTTTTTGCTCCCCGTTCGATTACTCATATTTGTCTGGAATTTCCGTGTAGATGACTTATAGGGCATTTTCGAACGGAAAATCTTGTGGGATTTCAGTAGTAGTGAGAGAATATGCGTCAGCAAAACATAGATCTTTGCAAACTTTCAAAAAATTTTCTGTGACTGAAGAGTTTGCAAATTATTTTTTGGAAAACTGACATTGTATGAAGAATCCTTATCAATTCAGGTGGACTGTATTGCTCATAGATAAAAAAGTGAAAACTTTCAGAATTGCACTCTGAATCCTTTAGAATGCTCCAGAATCTTTCAGTTTTCTCTAAAATGTTTCAAAATCCTCTAGATTCCTTCAGAATCCAGTCTCGACTCTTTCAGAACTCTCTCTACATAGAATCTATCAGAATCCCTACAGGATCTTGGCATTCTCCGTCGTCTTATTCATTTCCAGACACATAAATTTTCATTTGGATTCCGAATTCCAAATTCAAAAATTTCGAATCCTTCGGGCTCAAAATTTTCTAATGTGTTTTTCGATCATCTCTCCAAATGAGAAAACGAGAGAAGAGAAAATGGCGAGAATTCAATTACGAAGAGTCCTCAGAGAGTACATTATAATTACTTCAATGGGTTTCTGGAGGTCGAAAAAACTCTGAAATTCAAAGTTTCGAAAATTGAAAAAAGTATGAAAAAGTGTGGGTGGCATTGGAAAGAAAAGTGAAAATGTCAGCAGCCAAAATTCACTGGAATCTTCCACTTGGTTACACCAGAAAGTTGAGGTTTCCGTGAAAAAATTTCAAAAGGGAAAATCGAAAAGAAATTGGAGGAAATAAGGAGTCAGAGAATGCGAGAAGGAATCTTGTTATTCGTCTTCATTAAATCTTTGTAGTTTTCAGGAAAATGGGAGAAAAAAGAGAAGCCAAAAAATGAGTGAAAAATACGAAATTTCGTCAATATCTCAGACATCAGTTTCCGAAATCTCAAACTTTCAAAAAATCGATTCCAATGTCTCTATTTGAAAATCAGCTGGCATTCCAAGTTCCCGCCGAAATTTGACATTTCAAAAAGTTTAGACGGCGGAAATGTTGTTTTCTACTCTTGCAGGTGAACGTGCGTGTTTAAAGGGCATTAGTCTCTGGAGACACACGGAGCAAGTGTTTTTGGGGGGAAAGTAGCTGTAGTAGTGGTCTCTTATGTTACAAAAGTTGAGTGTATAAAAAAAGAGGGCGCAGAGAAACGAGAGTGTCTGCGTTTCTCACTCTCTCTTTTAGATTTCTTGAACTTCTAACGTTCATAACTCAAAATGTTATACAGATATCAAAATCATGTCAACTGCAAAAGTGTGTAAAATTCAATTTTCTACATTTTTGTAGTTTACCAAATTTTGATAGCTTTGAATTCAAGGAAGTTAAAATCAAAACAAGTTTGTTCTCCATTTTCAGGAAAATATGAAGCCTATCTCATTTTGGTGTCTCTTGGTAGCCGGGTTGTCGGATTTTAGGCCAGCATGGACTTTTTATTCAAATTGTCATAAACTACAAAATTCAAAAACCAGAAAAATTTTCAGTCTAAAAAGTGTCTCATACTTCCTGCATCATCTCGAGACACAACTTTAGTGCCTAGGGGCCTACGACTTCTTCACTAATAATTTGACTAATTAAATATCGGGGGTGACCACTACTAGCAAAGAGAACATGCTCCTCTTACTGATTGTTTTCCCCCTTTCTCTCCCATCAGGAAAGTCAGAAATTTTCTCTCGGATGAAATATTATGATGGTGGAAATGGAATACGGGAACGAACAAAAACGAGGCGACGGATGGAGAGAAAAAAAAAGAAGCAGTCAAAAAGTGTCTATGGTTGGTTTTTTTTTGGTTGAATTGAATTTTTAATCGTAGTCATCGTCGGTTTTTTTCCTGCTTCGCTTCTTTCTGCGTCGAGAAGAAGAAAAAAGAGTCTCGTTTTCATTTTCATAAGGAGAAAGTGGGGATAGATTCATCGTTATTTTGAAGATCCTAAAAGTCTCAGAATCTCGAACTCGGGCAAGGATACAAGAATGAGCCTCCGCTACCCCTATCTTCTCACTATCCGTCAGTTTGACATTGAGAAATGCTCTCTCTTTCTCTCTCTCCCTAGAAGACCCTCAAAGGGGACCCGAAGAATCTAAAAATATGCGTCGTCGTCCTCTGACTCGACGCCGTCCGACCCTGAGAAGGCGGGAAAAAGAAAACTATCAAGGGAGACAGAGTTTGTTTCAAGGGGCGAAGCGATGGAGTGGGAAGCAACAGAAAAAAGGAATATTTGAATTATGAGAAGGGACGTGGGGGAAAGATGAAAAGTCAGAAGAGACTTTCGGGGTCATCGTGGTCTCAACGAAGTTCGGTTTTTTTTCTCGAGCGGTCTCTTGGGATCGGATTTTATGTGAGTGAAAAAGTGGGAACTTTTTTCTGACAAGCTCACGAGACACTGGAATGTTGTACCGCCTAGGATGTTTGAAAACTTGAACGTCATAACGTGGTCGAATCGAAAAAAGCGAGGAAGTTAACTCAAAAAGTGAACACTTCGGATTCTACGCAAGATTTCATACTAGAAACCTTTTTCTTTGAAATTTTGAAATTTTAGTGCAAGATATAGTGCATGGTACGCAAACACGGTACACTATTTTCAGCGTTAGAGGCACCAGGTCTTACGGAAAAATGCACAATTTTTCAAAAACCGCCGTAAGGAATAATGTATTGTGGGCACTTAGTGTTTGCGTCCAATCCACTAGATTTCACGGCAGTTTCGCAGCGATTTGAGAATCGAAGCATTGTTTCAGATAGTGGCTGCAAGGTTTTGAAAGAAAAGTGACGAAATTTTCAACTTCAAAATTTTGAACTTTTCCAAAACAAAAAATGATGTCAAATCTATTCCAAGAATACTCAATTTTCTTCCAAACTCCAAACGTTCATATTAGAATATTTTTAAGTTATACTAAAAGTTCGCAAACATCAAGAACCGATTTCAGTCTCAAAAACTAAAATTCTCTAAAAAATAGAGAAATTTGTTGAATTTCCGCTTTCAAATTTATTTTTTCCAAAACTTGGCGCCAGAAAAATTGCTAATCTGGAAAAAAAAGAACAAGCCAACAGGGACATTTAATATTGTTGTAGAATTATAAATCTGCATCTGAAACTACTTCCGATTTTGATTAGAAATCTGGAAAAATGAGGGGAACATGGAATAATCAAAAATCAAACCGAGATACATATCGAAATTCTGGAAGGAAGTTAGTGATGGCCTAGAATCGGACAACTCGGCCACCACGGGATTCCAGGCCAAGACTCACTTGGATTTAGAAGACTGAGGAAGTTCGAAAATCTGAACCTTCAGCAAAAAGTTAAAATTTTGACATGTAGTCCAAAAAAATTCACAAAATAAGTCCAAGAATCCGCAATAAAAAAAAACAACACAAAAAAACAATCTTCCCGTAGAATCCACATCGTCGTTTGAATCTTCCTTTTTTCTGGATGTGTGTCTTTGTATTTTCCAATTATGTACTCCGGAAATTGGAGTTCTTGGTGTGGCTCCGACTATACTATACAACGTCCCTATTTTCCCCCAAACAAATCCCCAAAAAACGCGTACCTTGATTCCCAAATCAGCGCACACTCTCTTATAGGCATTGTGCCAGAGCTCTTGATAGTTCCTCTTCTCCTCTTCCTCTTGGATCGTTTGACGGACAATGCTGGTGACGGGCGGCTCCTCAAAGTGAATCTCTTTGCCTTGTGGAGACGAGTCCTTGTACTTGGCGGTGGAGGGAGATGAGGTGGTGCCATCTTTGTTGTTCGATGGGGAGTTCTAAAGAAGAGTTTTTGGACTCATAAAGATCAGAGGAAGGTTTGAAGGGAAGCTTTTACGCTGGAAAATACGGACTGGAATTTTCTTGGCTCGTAGACATGGCCTTTACTGGCAACCCCATACCTACGGGATTTTCCGAGAGACGAGGGCTAAAGTTCCGATAGAATGTCAGGAAGTGTTGGAGATCTGAGATGTTAGTGTTTCGCGACGCCGCTTTTTCAGCAATGGTAAGCCAAAACTTCGATTATATAATTTTGAGTTTTTCTACCAGTCTTGCAAAATTATGCACCGCTGATCGCAGAAGGACTTGTGTAGTTCTCGTGGGCGATTCTGGAGGCTCATTTCAATTTTCCAAAAGGAGTACCCGAGATTCCGAGAAGTTCGAAAAACTTCTAACTTTGCGTCTGTATTCACCCGGATATGAAGCAAAACACCACCTTAAGCGGTGTGAAAATTATTCGGATGGTGGTGTTTTCTGTGTCTAGAACTCAAAATAAATGATTTATAAGAAACCCAAAAGTTCGGGAATCGGGGGCTCATTGACCTAATATCCGACAACTCGACTTTCGAAACCAGTGCTATAGTATCATTACTCGCGGAAAATAACAAGCCAAAAGAAAACTTATAGAATAGTTCTAGTAAGGTGACCGAGTTCTTGACTAGCCTTAAGAATCCAATCAGGCAACACCAATGGGGCAAACCTCATAAAAGTCAAGATTCTCAGAACTTGAAGGTCTAGACACCCTCTACTTTTGGAGAATGTCAAATAACACCTTTCCTCACTTGACTATTATCAGCCAGATAACGGGACACTACTCTGTGTCTCTCCTCAACCTTTCATCATTTCTCCGGCCATGCGAACCAGCCCATTATCATGAATTCGTCGGCTCTCGCTCCATTCTCACATTTTCCCATTTTCAACACATATGTTTATCTCTGGTTTCCAGGGCAACCCTCTTTCTCTCTCTCTTGAAATGCTCACCCCGTCCTCGTATCCCTCCACATGCTGCTTCCAGTTGTCCTTCTCGTTGTCCTCCTCCTGAATCGAATCGTATCGCCAGTTGTGGTGAGAGTCCGGGCGGCGTCTGAAAATCCATTATTCATGTTTTTGATTTTCAGGGTGTTCGATAGAGCGCATGTACTCACCCCTCCTCGTCATCGTAGTAGCCACGGCCACTATCACTGCGTCTGTCTGTTCTGTCTATTGATGGGGTCCGCGTGAACGAGTGGCGGGATCCGCGGTCGACTTCATCGTACGGGTGAGTGTCGTCTTGATAGTTCCATGCCTGGGAGGAGGTGGGACGGGAGGTGGAGGTGCCCGGCTCGTTTTGCCAGTTTCTAGCGCCTCTGTAAATAGTTTCTGGGTATCTTTTTTTGGGTAACTTGTTAGAGTCTCGTTGGTGTTCTAGAACTTTCAGTTTAGATTATATTTCAGTTCAGTTCTTTCCCGTCATTTGCTCTGTTTTCTCTCGATTTGACGACAATTAAGACTGAGAGTTCCGCGCGCGCGCGCTCAATTGAGCACTGGGAGATTTAAAATCTTAAAATCGACGCCCCGGATGTTTGATCTACCAGTGCTCGAAAGCGCGCGCAAACTTTTACACCGATAACTGAGATGGAGCGCGTTTTCATCCATCCCCCTTGATTTGGTTTTGGAATTTTCCACTCACGTTCTAACATGTCCGTTGGGCGGTCGGCTATTGTAGGAAAGCGGTTCGCTTTCGTTCCAGTACTCTCTGCAAATCAATAATTTCTCATTTCGTGCCACTAGAATCTCACTTTTGATAATTAGAAGAACTATAATCATTCCTAAAATCACTCGATTGTTGATTCTGCTGCTGCAGCTGCTGATGTGTATTCGTATAGTCACTTGGTCCGCCACCTTGATCATCAAACTGATCCTCCGAATATGTCGGATTGATGCCGTAGTTGTCATCGTCCCCATATCCGTTGTGATCGTACACGTACTCCGGCTCGTTGTGCTCCAGAATCGGATCGTCCCGGGGCACTCGACCGCCGGACATTGGTGTGTCATATCTCTCCTCACTCGACGACGCGTACCCGTACACCTGATCCAGATGACGTCGTGCTCCAGGAGCTGCCGGCTGCTGCTGTTGCTGACTGCCACTTCCACCGGCCACCGTCTCACCGTAATCGCCGACCGGCGTCACCGTGTCCTCGTAGCTCTTCTGACGGTGCGGATCGTCGTGATCGTGATCTTGATATCCGTCCTGATGGTACTGCTGCCGACTTCCACTCGGACCGTACTCGTCGTAGAACGACGACGAGCGATGCGGGTCGTAGGGGTCCTCGTCGTCGGGATGATGGAGGTGGTGGTGATTGTAGACGTCGGTTTCGTGTTGATGATTCCTCGCGTGGTAGGCGTCCTCTTCGTCCTCATAACTCGCCTGCAACGTCTAAGATTGTGTTCCGGGGAGACTTCTAGAGCGGCGAACTGTGGGGGACTCCGTCTGGGGCGGGGTCGGTGTCACTATCACTTGCGATCAGTGATCAAAGAGAAAATCATCCTAGAGAAATTTCGAGTCGATCTGTACAGTTTTCATGTGAATCGGCCTACTGGCAGTCGAGTTACAGTACTTTGAAGTTCCGCTGAGACACCGTGAAGAAAGGAGAGGGTGCAGACACACTCGTTTCTCTGCCTCTCCTCCTCTTTATCACAGTGCCTCGTCGTAATTTCAAAATGCCGTAGCTCGACTGTCAATGGACCGATTTCGATGAAATTTTTATGGATCGATTTGAAATTGACTGGCTGCTCCGATTCACATTTTACCTGTATATTCCTTCCCCCGGACAGAGTCTCCCCCTCTACCGAAACTTACTGCGCCTTCGCGAGTATGCAGCAGTTGTCGACTGCGGTGTGGATGTAGATGCGACTCGTACTGATGCGCCGAGCTGTTCGGATGCAGCTGGTGATGGTTGACTGGAACGGACACGTCGGAGGTATAGTCACTGTCTTCACTCAAACCCGCTGAAAATTTGGTTCATACTTTTTGCGTTGTTCAATGGTTTGATCAAAACTCACAATGATTGAATGGCGCTCGTTGGTGGCTGTGAGGATTCAGCTGGTCCTGAAAGAACAATAGAGGACTAGTTTTCCGAAGGGAATTTCTAGGCCACGAAAATAAAAACTCACGGGTTCGATGAGTCCGTTCAGCGCGAGCAGCTTCGACTGGATGTCGTCGTCGCAGCCTTGCGCATCTGAAAGAACATATAATGTCTTGTTGAATAGTGAGAAGACCGAAATCATTTGTGTCAGGGAGCTTTCGGGGGGACAAAAACGGAAACATTCGTGGCCCGAAAAGAGAGAGAGAGAGAGAGCGAGATGTTCAGTGTGATTGATGGTTTCTATGCATTTTGAATACGGGCGGCACCGCGAATTTCTCGTCGCCCTCTTCATCCAAGGTCCCACGGAAGAGAGAGAGAGAGAGAGAGACATGTAGAATCGAAAAGTGGTAGGAAACTTTGATGTATTCTGAGCAAGTCAGAGGTGAGAGATGAGAAGAGGATGATATGAATTAACTATCAGTTTTTCTGGGGGGAAATTTCTTTTTGAGATTTTGATAGATTCAAGACAGGGTTCTAGAGAACTCTAGAGAGGTTTTGGTGGGTTCTAGAGGGCGTAGAAAGATCTAGAAGGTTGTTGGAAGATTCTAAAGGATCTAGGGAATTCTGAAGTATAAGAACGATTTTAAAGACTTTTAAGAGTTTGAGGAGTATGCTGGATATATCCGGAGCCTACTCGAAGGTGTTGGAGGACTTTAAAGACCTCTGAAGAATGTTCAAAACTTCTGAAGAATACTAGAGATCTTTGAATGGCTCTGAAGGGTTCAACATTTCCGAGCCGTTCAAAGATTTCCACAATTCTTCAGCACTTTTGAAAATTCTCCAGAGGTCTTCAGAGTCCTAGGATCTTGAAGGGCGAGTACGCTAATTCAACATTAAAAATTCTTGGCAAGATTTTTATATGAAAAGATGCAGCATAAAATAATAGGAAGGAAATGTTCTGACACCAAGTCACGAAAATCCCTCATTCAAAAGATATAGGCCAAAAACAGCTCGAAAAAATGAACGTAGAGTGATCAAGGTTCCCAATTTTCAAGAGGAAATTTCTCAGAGTGATCAAGCGCGAATAATGATAAACCCGTGAACTCATCTTTTCAATGGAAAATACAGTGAATTCAGTTGAGAAAGATGAGTTCACGGGTTTATCATTATTCGCGCTTGATCACTCTGAGAAATTTCCTCTTGAAAATTGGGAACCTTGATCACTCTACGTTCATTTTTTCGAGCTGTTTTTGGCCTATATCTTTTGAATGAGGGATTTTCGTGACTTGGTGTCAGAACATTTCCTTCCTATTATTTTATGCTGCATCTTTTCATATAAAAATCTTGCCAAGAATTTTTAATGTTGAATTAGCGTACTCGCCCTTCAAGATCCTAGGACTCTGAAGACCTCTGGAGAATTTTCAAAAGTGCTGAAGAATTGTGGAAATCTTTGAACGGCTCGGAAATGTTGAACCCTTCAGAGCCATTCAAAGATCTCTAGTATTCTTCAGAAGTTTTGAACATTCTTCAGAGGTCTTTAAAGTCCTCCAACACCTTCGAGTAGGCTCCGGATATATCCAGCATACTCCTCAAACTCTTAAAAGTCTTTAAAATCGTTCTTATACTTCAGNATTTATAAATCGGGGGATTCTCGAAATAACGAAATAACACGAAAGTGTCAAAAGCAGAGATTCCGTCGTTTTTCCCTCTCTGGATGGTCTCTCCTTTTCTCGACGTCTTCTTCTTCTTCTCCTTCTGAAGGAGGAGGGCTCCCATTCCCCGGAAGTCGAATGAGACAATTTGTGCATCCACAATGATTGTGTTGCATTTTTGTGTTTTCTTGAAAAGGATAGAAGAGATATCTCATGGCAACAAAAGAGATTTCAAAGGCTGAAATTTGTTGGTTTTGGGTAAATATTTGAGGTGGTGGGCAACATTTTCTGAAGTATTGTCGTGATGGGATTGGGGAAGCTGAAATTGAAATTCAGAAGACGTTGCTAGTTCCGGTGACAAGAGTGTGATGTTAAGTGTGCTTTTGGGGCGTTTTGAGGACCAAAGTACATTGGAGGGTCCAGAGGTTGTGGGGAGAAGAAGGGGTCGGATATTTTATTGAGGGGGATATTGTAAATTTTGTCGTAAGATCATGTGTATTGTGCGCGAAAACTGTATGGATGTCAAAAATTGGGCTTAATAATCCGAAGTTGTTGTACCATAGGCAAAAATTCCAGGTTCAGAAACAAAGTTTTGAGAAAAAATAATTCAGAAGAATACATTTTCAGAATCTATGGTTAGATTACAAGTTTCAAGTTTGAGAATGAAAAGAATCAATTGAGCACACTTTAACAACCGCGAAATTTGAAACTTGAATATCCAATATTCTGCGTAGTTCAGAATGTCGAAACAGTTTCCTAAGAGATCCTAAAACTTTAAAGTTTTCAGAATCGACTAGCCTAGAATCAGAAGACAGAACATTCACAACTATCAAAGGATAAGACTCGCAGAAGCCTAGAATCAAAGATCGAGTTCTCAAGGAATCTCTGAGCCCACAGCTTTCAAAATTTTGAAACTTCAAACTTCAATATCCAGCTTAACACTAGAAGGAATGTCTCCGGGAACGATGAAGAAAACAAAGCAAGTGAGCGGCGAGACATGAAGAAAAATAGAGAAAGAAAGGGAGAAATGAGAAATAAAAAAAAACAGGTGGACTCCTTCTCCAGAATACAAAGAAGACGTGGAAGAGATGGAGAGAAGAAACGGAAGAAGAAGAAGAACTAGAAGGCCTCGTCGGCATCAAAGATAGAAGAAAAAGTAACATGAAGGGAGTCGGTCGAAGGAGTTGAAGAAGAAGAAGTAGATGATGTGGAGGAAAACGACTTCTCCTTCTTTTCTTCTGCATCTTCTGGCGCCGTCGTTGTCACCGAAGAAGAAGAAGCAGAAGACGTCGACGTCTTCAGAAGAAGTATGTCTGTGTGTGTGTGTGCCAAATTAGGAGCACACGCTCTGTGTGCTCCGAGAAGCGTTGATATGTCAAAAATGAGAAGGAAACGGGTGGCGAGATGGAGAGAAGCAGAGGAATATGCAATTATCGGTTAACGACTTCAAAAAGTCTTATGGTGGAGCTCATGAGAAGGGAAAGTTTTACTTTTGCTCCATTATATGGATAGAAAATGAACCGGGGGAAGAAAATGGAAGAAAAAAAAAACTAAACTAAAAACTTCAAAAAGGGTAAACAAAATGGACGAGGGAGAGGTTTTATTACTCTTCTGTGGTGGAGATTACTTACTCTCGCCTTTTTTTTGAAGAGTTTTGGTTTCGGAAAAGAAAACGAGAGGGAAACTTGATTTTTGTTGACGGCGTCGAAAAGTCTTGAAAAATGGGAAAAGTGAGACTGGAAGTGGGTGGTCGAGAAAAAGTGAGTCTGGAGTTTTCAGATTTCCAGAGGTTTCGAGGAGTTCTGGATACGTCAAATCGCTGTAGAAAACTTCAGAATCCCATGTTGAAAACTTTGAAATTCAGCTAGATCGATTACAGTTCAAAATGTTGACAATTGTCAGTGAAGAATACTCCTTAACTTTTCAGAAATCTTTAGAACCCTACCGAATCGTTCGAACTTTTCTAGAATCTTTCAGAGTCCTCCAGGCTCTTTCAAAAACACCCAAAATCCTGAAAAACTTTTTAAAACCATCAGAAACTGTTTGAAGTTTTCAGAATCTCCCAGAATTGTCCAAAATGCATAACAGTTTTTCAGGAGCCATAATCTTTGGGAATGCGCCAGAATTCATCCATCAGAACTGGTCAGTCTCAGAACTGAAAGGATTCTAACAAAACTCAGAAATCTGAATCGTCTTGAATCCCAAAACACAGTTCTTTCAAAAATTTTGAGTCTTGAAGTTTTAGATTTTTTTCGAGTTGAAGACATGACCAAAAACGACTCTGCTGAATCTGAATGAGAATTCAAAATTGAGTATTCTAAAGTCTTCAAAATCATAGTCTACTGGAACTAAAACAAGAAAGCCGACAATCTCAAAATTTCAGAATTCGAAAATCCTTCAGAATCCTTCAGAGTCTTTCAGAATCTCAAGGTCTCAAAACTTCAAAACACCTTCAGAATCTCTAAATCCTTCAAAAAATCAAGTCTCAAAAGGAACCTTACGAGTTGCATGGATCAAAAATGGGACCCAACTTTCAGAATCCTGCTGTAGAAAATTATTGCTCATGAAAAAACATCCATTGGTTCAACATGAAATTTTCGTTACTTCTCTCATCATTTACCCAAAAAAAAGAAGCAGTCATGATGAAATACGATCCTTTCACACAAAAATTTGATCCATTTTTCTGTGAACACTCATGTTTTTTGTTTATCATGATGAGGATGGAGCATTGGATCATAATGGAGAGACTACGAACCAAAAATTGGATATCTGGATTCTGGGAAACTGGGATACACAATCCGTGGTCAAAAATGAGTCTTTCCCCGACTGATAATCTTGAAATCATTTTTGAAAGCGGAATGCCAAATTCAAAACTTTGAATCGAGCTCTCTTTCAAAAAATGGAGCTACTCAAGAAAATGGAGCAGACAGAAAGGAAGAAGGAGGAAAAAATTGGAGGGCAGTGTCAGTCAGGAGGGCAAATCGTAATTAGTCTTCGTGGCGGCGGGAGGGGGTGCCCCCCGAGCCCGTTTTGTGAAAGATTTATCGCCCTGAGAAATCTGAATAGAATAGAAATGGCTAGAAGGAAAGGGGAGGGGAGCTCTGATTTATTTGAAACACGGGGAGCCAGCCGAGGCCGAGAGATGTTTTTCTTTGTTGTTGTATTAGTTCGGGTGGAGATCACCAGGTGATAGTTAAAAGAAAGCGCTACACGAGCTCATCTTTCACAGTTTGAAGATTCTGGAGACTCGAAGAAAATTCGAAAAATTTCCGATATTTCCTCCCTGGACTCCGCCCACATATCGAACTGACTCCAACAATCAGATTCCGTTGAAATCCGTCAGCTAGAATTTCTCAGAATCTCTCAGAATTTTTCAAAGTGTCTCAGAATCTTTCAGATTCCTTCAGAGTCCTACACAATCCTCTAGAACCCTTTCCTATGGAACCGTTCAGAATCCGTCAAAAACTGAATTCCTCAAAAATTTCCAGTAAAAAGGAACTAGAGATTCAGAATCAGTGAGAATATTGTGGACACTTTCCTTCGAAAGAAAAAGAGGAAGAAAAGAAGAAAAGTTTTTTTTTTGTGAAAAGCAGATTGCAAATTTTCTCCTTCCTTCTTTCTCGCTCTCTTCCATTCTTGATTCTCTCATGGGAGGTGTTGTCAGAAATCGAGAAAAAAAAGAAGAGGCATCCTTCTCTTTTTCTAGGAGTATTCTCAATTTTTCACTACTCTCTGACACAAGTTTTTTGAAAAATACGGTTGAGATTATGAAGAAGGAGAATTCAGTGGGAGATCAATCTCAGAATCTCAGAATCTCAAAATCGGAAACGAATACCGACAAATCGAAAGTTGCTCGAAACCCTCCCAGAACTTTTAAGCTTTCCAGGGTTCTAAGAAGGTTCCCATGACGGTGTAAAGTTACAGGTTTATCCGATGTCAACTCACTTGAAAGTTGATGATTTCAGACTCTCAAAATTCCATCAAAGTTTCCAGAACCCACAAATTCCTACTAACAACACCGAAACTGAAAAAAAACTAAAAAAGTGAGCTGCTCGCAAGTGTGTGCCTCAAACACAGGAACAACACCGCCCCGACGACGATTCTCCACGGAGCACCGGCCAGCACCTTGGAGAATCGTGTCAAGTTTTTCGTTTCTTCTCTCTTTTTTCATGTATACATGTATGCTCATATGGTGATGGGAACACGAGGAGACAACGACGTGTCAAGAAACCAATACCACGGACGGACAGAGTGACGGGGGGAGGGAAAATAGTATGAAGGGAAAGTTTTTCTTTTTCAGAGAGGATGAGAGAGGGTAGATCAAAAATATTCCCAAAAACGGGAACGCATAAAATGAATCTATTAGTGAGGCGATGTTGTTGATGATGATGTCAAAAAATTGACGAACAAAGCAATCGGAGATCAAAAATTGGAATGCTGGCGACTCGCTCCATCTCAATTTTTGGAACCACGTTTTTTATATCAAAATCGAAGAGTTGTATTTCTGATCTACCGTGCCAAAAAAGGAAGTGAAAATTATATACCGAAGATTGAGATGGAGCGAACATTAGTGGAAAGATATGTCAGAAAAAAATCGCGAAAAAACTCACCAAACGGAAGTTCGAATCTAACATCTGCCAGCAGGTTGTGACCGGTCGGACCTCGGGTGCCCACAGTCTGACCGTTCCTCGTTTCCAGTTCATGATCCATCTGCAGCCATTGCCCGGAGCCCGCGGCGTTGCTGGAAAATCAAAGGATGAATTTTGAATCTTCAGAATCGTTCAGAGCTTTTTGTTTGAACACTTTCAGAATCCTTGAAAATGATTCAGAATGTTTTAGCATTTGTCGCAACTTCTTTGGGATCTTTCAAAATCTTCCAGAATTTTCAGCAATCCTTCTGAGTCTTTTTGAATCTTTCAGAACCTTCCTGAATCCTTTGGGATCTTTCGGAATCTTTCAAAATCTTGTAGGACCCCTGAGAATCTTTGAACTTTGTTCTGAATCATAATGCTCCGTAGAACTCTTCAAGATCCTTCAAAAACCAGAATCCTCCAAAAATTCACCAGAATCATACCTGTACTTGACTTCCGACAGTGGCATATAATGAACACCTATCAATTTGTCCCATAGAACTCCCTTCGCCCACAGCTCGAGCACCATGCCGTCGTCGGGTCGATTTGTTTCGCTGAAAAAAAGGCGGGAAATTCAAAAAGTTTTGAAAAAGAAGGCAAAGAAATGAATTGATATCGGGAACCAACACAAAACACCATGAATTTTTGATGTTTAGAATAAAGTTTGGTCGGATTCGATCCGAGCTGAGATCTTTAAAATGAACTAGCGGCCTAGGAACTTTGAAGGTGGGAAATTCTAGGCCACCGGAATTCGGAAAACATGGAATTGACAGAGCTGCGTGGCATTATGCGCAAATATCACCGAAAAATTGATATTCAGCTGTTCTTTCGTGTGTTATTTTTTCTTTCTGCATTAATTGAGTTTCACCTGCCTATATTTTGGTTGAACAAAAAAAAATAACAGAAAAAGCGACTCACAAAATGAATTCCTGTTCCCAACACGGTAGATTTCCCCGGACGGCGACCGTCGTCGATTTCACATTCTGCAGTTTGACGGTGACGTACGAGTTGAATTCGTCTGGAAATTTTGATGATGGTTTAGATGATGTTAGGATTCTGGAGTCATTTTTTGGAGATTTGATTTTGAATACTAGATTTCGAGGATCCAGAATCTGTGAACTCTGAATCTGGGGTCCCTGGGAGAGACGGAAAATCTGACAGTTTTCAGAAAGAACTTTCTCGAGCTTGAGAAATTTCGGATTCTTGAGGGATCTGGAAAATTCGATAGGATTCAGAACCTTCCAGAATCTTCCAGAATCTTCCAGAAACCCCTAGAACCCCAATTTTCAACTTTTGCTAACCCATGTTCCTTTCCAATTCCCACTCTAGATGTGCACTTTCTAAAACCAGAGAGCTCTCACCCTCCCCAATATTTCAAAAAGCACTTTTCAGTAATTAGTGAATGGAGAGAAGAGAGCCCTTAAGAGGGCAGGTCATATCTCACCGTCTCCCCATTCTTATCGTCCTATTTTCAAATTGAATCTGAATTCAGAGTTCAAGATCTTCTTTCTAAGATCCCTATTTCCAAAGAAGACTTCTTTGTATGCATACACGGATGTGCTCCATCCAGCTCCTCTTCTTCTTCTTCAACACAACAACAAAAAGGGTGTAATTGCTCCGAAGAATGGAGAAGAAAAAGAAGACTGGATGATGATGATGTGATGAATACCGACACCATTCACATACATATATCGGAACGGGCGACAAAAAACATATGATGGAAGGGTAGTGGAGTGAGGGACGATGACGTCATGGATTTCCAGATTTTTCAGTTTTACAGAATACTTGGATCTAGAAGATTCTGGAACTCTGCGACTCTGGAGATTGTGATGCTCAAAGATTCTGATTTTGAGAAGCTGAGATTCCGATTTCCAAGCTCCCTCTGTCTGCAGAGTTTTAAGCTTCCACATTTTGAAATTTTTCTGGAATCTGGAATTTCCAGAATCGCAAAATATCAAAATCAGAAGCTCAAAAAAAAGGCTTCATTTGACTCATTTCCATGGATTTACCACACTCTTCAAAAACTGAGGTTCCAAAGTCTTAAAAATTCCGTCCCCGAGTCTCAAACTTTAATGAATTTTTGATCTACTCCAAAACTCTTCCTTTTCCAAAGCACAAAAATCGAAACCGAAAAAGTGAGAGAGAAAGTTCATAAGAACCCAAAAATGCACACACATTCTCTCTCTCTCTCTCTCTCTCTCAATACAAAAATATGTATCCCAAGAGGGTGATGATTCTACAGAGAAAAGAGAGCAACATTTTTGAGTCCTTTGAAGATCTTCTCAGTGAGTGAGAAGAATGAAGATTATAACTCAATTTGGGATGGGAAACATGAAGAGAGACTAGAAAGATCAAGAATCTTCTTTTTGTGTGTGAAAAGTTTCTTTGTCAGATTTCTGTCCGATTCAGGAGCGAACAAAAACGTTGGAACATGAAAAAAATGAAATTTGCATTCACTACGGATTCTGAGGATTCAGGGTTTAAGAATCCTGATGATTGTAGGATTCTGACAAAAGTTCTGAGATTCTAAAATTTGCGCAATTCCGAAAAAGCAGAATTCCTACTAACGTTGGTCTGGATGAATAATCAGGAAAGGATTTTCAAAAATTGATATACTGTATTTCTTGGAAGTTTTGATTTCGGAAGCTTGGATTGTTCCGACTCTCACAGACTTCAAGGGTTTTCTGGAAGATGTCGAATAAGATGGTTTCGGATTTGAGGAATTCAATTCTGAGTTCCTAAAGAATTAGGGATGATGAGATTCTGATGTTCTGAAATTCTGGATTTCCGGCAGTAAAATTTCTAGGTTTTCCAAATTTAGATTCAGTGATTTTGAAAATCTGTGATTCTGAATCTTCAAACGTCGGACTCTGCTCAGCACAAATCTCATAATTAGAATCCAAATCAATCTTGGAATTTCCGACTTTAAGATTTTGATTTTCGCCAAGAGATTTTTAAATTTATTCGATGTCTCCATGCTTGCTTCCTAAGCCCCTTCCCTGGTCGTCTTATTCCAGGATCCCATTTTTCTCTCCACATGTTTCTCATCCTCGTGGTCCTCTTTTTTCTCCTCCTAAACGGTAGTAAGTTCTCCTTCTCTTCTCTCCCAATTCGTCATTGGTATATTGTTTTCCCAAGTGACCCCTTCTAGGTGGTGCCCTTGCCTCACTCTTCAAAATGCCCCTGGTCCACTTAATTTTCGTTGGACCCTCCTTTTTTCCTCCTCCTCCTCACTTTTTCTTGGTCTCAAAAATTGTCTAGTTTCAAGACCACATGATACTTTCCTCTTAACTTCATTATGTCGAAAAATTATATTTTCAAAAGGGGCGGAGTTTAGGATTCTTTCCGACAACTTGGAAGTTGAAGAAGTACGAAGAGGAGGCGGAGTTTGAAGAAAAACTTGGGTCATCGATGTTATGCACTCGCAAATTGAAATTAGCCTAAAAGGGGCGGAGCCTATGTATGTAAGTATCGTTCATTTTCCGGAGCATGATGCGAATACTAAACGTGACTTTCTCAGTTTCAAAAATTTCCCTTTTCCGTGTTTTTTTCCACCAAAGTCTGTCATCATGGACACGCGAAGCGCTGAGGAGCTACCAGAAGGAGAGCGAGGTCGAGATTTATTATTCTGAATTCAGAAGACGTCGAGAGAGGAGCTCTTCGGAATGACAGGTGTCACGATCGGAGTGGAGGGGGGCGAATGATGAATTTCGCGGGAGCGCTCCGAATCTTCTTCTCTGACTCATATTGGGAAATGGAGGAAAAACGATTTGTTATTTTGTTTCAGAGGGGAAATTGAAGGGAAAAAGGTCATTTTTCAAGCTTGGGTTCGGGAGCTCATCTCATCTTTTGGTCGAGGAGAACGCCGAGAAAAAGGATAATTGAAAATGGGGGTACAGTAGTCCGAAATGTGAAGGACACGGAGCAGAAATGGTTTCGAAAAATTGAGAAGAGATTTTGCGGAATTTGGGGGTTTTGAGGAGCCTGCTTTTAAGAATACAGTAGTTTTGAAGTTTTCAAAATTTTCAAGTTTATACATCAAATTTTGGCATCGCTGGTTTTTGGGTTTATAACGGTTTTTTTTGTTTTTTCGGGTCCAAATTTCATCAGATTTTCAACGTTTTCAGAATCTCACAATCTCCAAAATATCGAGAATCATAGAATCCTCCAGAATCTCAGAATCTCAAAATCTCAGAATCGAGAATTCAAGAATCTCTGTAATCCAGTTTTCTTATTTCTTGAAGTTTGGTTTTTGTTCGATTTTTTAATATTGTAAAATTGAAAAGACTCACCCTGTGTGCCTTGAAGCCGTGCCTTTTTAACTGAAACAATCAACGTTAGCATCTCGTCCATTCTAGTTTTCTCTGTCTCAATAGCACAATCTCTCTGGACGTTCTCGGAGCCGCCGTGCTCTCTCGGCTCGTGGTACAGTAACCGCTGAGTAGGAGAATAGGGAGGAACTCACTGGTAATGCAGAGCAACCTCATGCTCATGCCATCTGAAAACTGGTCATCTTGATACTCGTCGCCTTCGACACCGTAGGCGTCCGCCGTCTCCGGATTCTGTTGATACGTGGCATACTGTAGCTGGTTGGATGAGGAGGAGGAGGGCGCGGCGGCGTCGTTCCCCGACGGGTACGCACCGCCGACCAGTTGTTCCAGTGCCGAGAACAACTCGGTCTCCTGGAGACGTTTTTTTCGTTTGGAGGTTTTCTTGGATCCGGTTACGGTATTTTCAGAGGTTGAAGAGGGAGCGTACAAGGTTGATAAAAGATACTGTAGATAAGTTACTTCTCAAATAGGCCACGCCCACTTTCAGAGTGGAGCTTCAAGGTTTTCTAGAACTCAGAAACGTGGTGTTTTGAGATGTAAGTTCTCAAACTCATTTGAAGCACAAAACGACCGAAATTTGAAGATTCAAAAAAATGCCGGATTTCAGAAGACGGCCAGTACTCAGAATCTAACTTTTTTCGAATTTCAAATTTATTTTTATATTTTTCCCCCTAATTGGTTCTCAGAAGATTCTGAATCCAGATTCATTTTCAAAATTTAGGATTCTCCAATTGCAGAAAACGTCAATTCCATCAGAATCTCAGCGTTCTATATCACTCACTTTAGCCTGTTCCAGCCAACTCAGCATACTGTCAATATTCGAAATCTCAAAGTCTGCGAATTCAGAATCTTATAGTTAGTAAACGTCAGTCAATTTCTGCTCGAAATGAGCACACTTTTGGGATTTCTTCGCTTGCTCTCGACTCGAACGAGAGATGTGCACTAAATTTCACACCAACCAAAAAAAGTGACAGGTTTCGGTTTGACAAATTAACGGCACCGCTAAAAGTGGGCGGAGCTGCGAGATTTTGAGAGTGTAGGCGGCCAATGAAAGGGGTCATCCTTGGTTTGGATTGAAATCTAGATAAAAATTTAAACCTCAAGAACCTGAATTGTGGATTCTGAGAAGTGTAGCCGTATCACAAAATCCCACATCGCCAAAAATAAATTTTCTCGAAAATTAGCAAAATTTCTCTCTCCAATTTCTCTAATCCACCCCCGTGAGAATGCACCATGTATGATCAAAAATCGTTCTACTAGGAACTTTATACATATTTTCACATCCAAAAGTCAGATGGATGACGTGGGAGAAAAGTTGGAGAGAGAAAAGTCAGAAATGAGAAAAAGTATAGGAGAGGGAAAGTGAGCTTCTTATTCCTTCCATGGAGCAAAAAAACTAGTACTACTACTTCTAGGAGCTAAGAAAAAAGATGCTCCCTTCTTTTCCAAGAGGACCTTTACTCCTCTCCTGCATTATAATGAAAAAATAAGGAGATGAGGAGGCGGGACGAGGAGGTCAAAGGGTCAACAAGTCAAGATGGGACTCTTGGGGGGAAAATTGAACATCGAAAAAACGACGGTGAATTCTGAAAATCTGAATCAAAGACTCCTGGAAAACTTGCAAAGTTGTATGAGGGGCAATTAGCGAAGATGAGGACGGTTCGTTTTTTTTTTAATCGAACATCTTCATTAACGTAAGGAATTTCTCTGATCAGAAACAGATGTGGCTCAGCTGTCGGATCCTAGGCCACAATGATTTCTGTTTGGATTAAAATAATATTTGGTGTGGATTTACGGGAAAAAAAAAATTTAAGATGAGCAGTTTTGAAAATTCGGAATGTGTTCATTAAAAAATCTTTCTGACAGATTTGGCAACTTTTCGAGATATGAAAATTCAGAACATGGAAAACTTTTGTCGGTTGAAAATTCGCGACAGTGGAATTCTTTGAAATTCAAAGAAAATTTGAATTCCAAAGAATTTTCAAATATTCAACAAAAATTTATTGTCAAAAATATTTGTATTTTTAATTTTTTCGAATTCGTAATTGCTGAACAAATGTTGAAACCGTAAAAGCTGAAAAATATCCAAAACCATTTTTTTCCATGGGGATAAATAGAGGATTTTGCCAATTTTCAACCTATGAATCTTAAATTTTCAATGTTCCTTTCTCGAGAAAATTGAATTCAGAATCAAAATCCAACTTTTGATTTCAAAATTTAAGCGGAAACCATTACAATTTGTATTATCTTATATGAAAAATCACCAATAACATACTATCAAAGTCTAAAGGCCCAAAAGTTCCCAGAAGAAAAAATTAGAAACACCAAAAAATCAGGCCCCAAGGAAAGTAACATTTGGGCTCCCGGCGCGCCCCAACTTTTTCCATACACTAAAACCCGGGGCAAAAATGTTAGTAGGCCTCAGAAAGGCGAGAGAGTGTTTTTCAGTACGGCAATCTTTCGAGAGACGCAGAGACACCGGAATATGTATAACGGAGGAGAGAGAGGGGAGAAGCCTAGAACTAGAGAGCGCCAGAGAGAGAGAGAGGGCTCCTTTCCAACGGGCAAAAATTCACAGTGGTCGCGGGAGAGAGGGGAGAAAAGAGGGGACCCAAGGATGTCTTCTTCTTCTTCTCCTTCGGAGGGAAGGGGTCCCGCCCGTTACCCTCTCCTCCAGAATTCTGAAGCTTTTTCTTTCTTCAGAAGAGAAAGAGGGAGAGACGGAGAGAAGCAGAAGGGTGTGGTGTTGGTGGTGCACCCTCATTTTGGGAGGGGACACCCCTCTCCAGATGGAACTGGACACATCCAACACCGGACGCTGTCCCTTCTTCTCATTTTTCACACCATGAGACGTCCTCTGACGCCTTCTAAAAGGGGATTGGGGTGCATAAGAGGATCTAACGGTCTGATGATGGGAAAACGTGGAAAAACTTCAGAAGACGTCGAACTTTGCACGCATCTTTAGAAAAGGACCATCATGGGAACGCTCCTCTAGAAGATGTCAGGTTCTGTAGGTCCGTCTGATACCTCCAGAATCCTAGAATACGTAGGTTTTCGAGGTGACCCTCTAAAAACCCCATTTCAGAAGACATCCCTAGAAGACTTCGTATCCTAAGCCCACCCCAAGAAGGCATCTCATCAAGAGCCGATTCTTCAGAAGATCTAGTTTCAGAATACGTACATACTTTAACCTAATACATAGACCATCAAAATCTCAGACATACGAACCGTCATATCTCAAGCCGACCCTTCAAGAGACTTCCCTAGAAGAGGCCGAAGTCTGAAGACCTCCCATCAGAAGGCGTCGGTTTTCTCACGCTCTAGTGGCCTATCTATGAACCTCCTTGAAGCAGCATGCCCACTAGAATGGAGCATCCTTTCCTGGAGAGAAAGATGAAGCACATTTAATTTCAGTGTTCCTCCCGCAGTCATGCAAAAAAAAAAGTGAAAAACACTTTTTATATTCCTCTGCCCATTATTCAGAGCCGTCCCCATTTTTTTCAGCTAGACTGGTTGTGCCGACTCTGAAAGGAGAAGAGTGGCTCTGAAAATGTGGATGTGTGCGTCATTGTTGATGGCGGAAAAAAATTTAGGATGAATCATGCAATTTTTGATATATATTTTTATAAACATGGAAGAAGATACATGTCAACAAGGCATGAATGATTATTGGAAGATTTGATCAACTAGATTTTTCGGAAGACGGAAAAATCATCGAAGTTTTCGGGTTCAAAAAAACAAAACTGCATCTTTAATCCTAATCCAACGACTTCTTAAAATCCACGTAACCGGGGGATTAGGCTCATTTGGGTTAGAGTATATTAATGCGGTTCTGGAAGAAATAGATTTCGAGATTATGCACTACCTCAGTGATGAATAATGGGTAAGTGGATTCGAGGATACGTCAGTCGTAGTTAGAATTCGACAACTCAGCCATCGAGATATCTTACCACGAAAATACCGTGTGTGATGCCTACCGTACTTTAAAGGAACATGATCGAATTTTGAAGAGTTTTTTGGGTTATTGTCAACCTCAAAAATCTTATTTTTCATAATTCGAAAAGGGCAATTTCTATGGATGACAAATCGAAAAATGAGAACCGAAACCAAATTACAAAAAAACAGCCACCTGAAAATTTGATCAAAATTTCACCTGGAAATATAGAAAACCCAACTTTCCCGAATTTCGGAAAATTTATTCCATAAGAGAAGTCAAAGAACGATTCTACAGGAAGGTAACCTTTCATCCGAAGAAACGTGGTCTAACTTTCTCAGACCCTTTTCTAGGCCACGAGTGCATCCTTAAATCATTCGGAGCACCTGGTCTAACTTCCCCCTTGCAGGAACTCTTCCATATCTCTTTAAAGTTCATAAAGATCAAGAAACTAATCGTCTCATCGTCATTTCCTCTCATCTCATTTACAACTACATATTTTGCAACAGAATACCAATTGAGAATGTGAGGAGCAGCAGGAGGATGAAAAAAAAAAAAACGAAAGAGGGATAATGTTAATCTAGTTTTAGGAAGAGACTCGAAAAGTGGGAGGAAAACGTTTTTTTGCTTTGTTTCATCTCATCATCATTCTCATCATCCATCCATCCATCCACTTTTTCGGCTGCCAAGGGGGAGGAGGAGCCGATTCGGGATTTAGTTAAGCGGAAAAATGGTGGATGAAGACGACTTGGTTGGAGATGGATGGGGACGAAACTAAAGAGGCGAGGAGGAGAAGGAGACATTTGAGAAAACGGGGCAGAAAATGAAATATTCATTTCGAACTTTTTCCGAGAGTCGGAAAGTCGTGAGAAAATGCATGAAAGCTCTTACTATTAGAATACGGGCGAGCTGATTTGATCTTTGTGTGTGCTCGGAGTTTGATGGCCTAGGATTTTTTTTGGGCCATCTAGGAAAAGCCGGCAAGGAAAGTCTCCTCGATATCTGATTTTCTAGTTTCTTGGTCTAAAATTGATCATTTAGGCATGATGTGTGTCAATCTTTGTAGGCTAGAATATTCATGGCTTAAGTTTCGGGCGTCGTCTAGAATCTTCATGAGGATGTTTCTAGGTCCTCTTGAAAATAGTTATTTTTCAGAAAAGATATGACATAGGTTCTGCAGAATTTTGGGTTTCTAGGCCAACCTAGTCAAGGTAGGCACATTTGGGCAGAGTCGATTGGTTCAGTTTCTAGCCAACTTGTGCCATTTAGTGATTCGAGTTTCTAGACCACCACAAAACTGCTGATTTTACAGAAAGTAGTAAACTAGAGGAAATGAGAATTCATCAAAACAGAAAGTCTCATCTTCACATCATCACTAATCGGCTTTCCCGTCCAAGATTAACCCTTCATAGTGTCTAGAGCATCTATGCTCCGCCCACTTTTCCCGTTCCCTTCTTCAAAGGCTTTAATTGAAACTTTGGCTCGAAAAACAAGCGAAAAAACGAGGAAAACATTGAAAATTCAAGAGCGGGAAACCCGACCTTTCTTTAGTTTTTTTTCTGGCTCATTTTGCTGCTCTTTTTATGGTCACCAAAAACCACGTGGTTTCTTGCTCTGATCTATTTTATTCTCGCGGGGATTTTCCCCTTCGTTACCTTGTAACCTGATCCATACCTTTTCGAGATAGGGGGAGAATTTGGGATATGTACTAGTTGTTGTGGATTTTTGGGGGTGGGATAATGTGTCAGAGAATGAGATGGTGGTGACTAAAACACAAGCATTTAAAATGTGTTTTTTAACCAAAAGTTTTTGAGGGGGTCTTGAATTTCATGACCTACAAGTTGTGACCTAAACTAACAATGATGATTTAGAGTTTTTGATGGTTGCGAATTTCGGCTCTCTGCAGTTTTTGGGGGAATGGAGAAAAACTTGAAATCGGAGAATTCAAAAGTTTCAGAATCTCAGAACACTTTTGTTTCCGAGTCTTTGGTTTCAGTATCTCACAGAGTTTCTGGGTTTTTCTAGAATCTAATCTCAGAAAGGAAACATAGATATTGACGACGTGCGTGGTGCCACTGGGAAAGGGAGTCTTCGAAAAAAGTGGTTCTAAACTTTTGCTGCCGAATAGAACCAGAAGACGTGGTATGGTCCAGCAACGATCCGAATCAGAAATCGTATTGGAACACAACTTCAAAAAGCCATACTTTGTCTGTCGAGCTATTTGAACGGCTGAAAAGTTTTGAAAATCATTTGTCGAATCGTCAGCCTTAAAATGAATGATGTTTTTTGGTGCTAACTTGTTTCAAAATTTGAGACTCTGTGACTAGGATGTTTTGAAATGCGGATCTCAGGTTGTTAACTAGTCAGAATCTTAAAAACCTCGAGCCCTGACACTATCAACCTTCTTTTTCTATATCTCTAACACATTTTCACCCCCAATCCACAAGCCAAAAAACCAGTACAGAACGCTCAATTCTCCCCCAAAGAAAAACTTTCCAAATGAAAATCTCCAAAAGTTGAAACCCACCGTTTAACATCCATCAATCCATCCAATACAGTATGCCACTGGTCATCAGAATCTGGACGGTGAAAAAAAAACGGAAAGAGAGAGAGAGAGAGAGAGAGAGAGAGAGAGAGAGAGAGAGAGAGAGAGAGAGAGAGAGAGAGAGAGGCGAACATTGGAATTTGAAAACTTGAAAAGAAAAGAAAAAGAAAAACTGAAGTCGATGTGATGACAAACTGATGATAAAAATGATGATTCTGGACTCTGGATTCTGAAAAAAAGTTGATTTTTGAAAATTTTCGACTTTCAGCTGAGATAATAATAAGATTCCGGATCCAAGTGTGGTCGAAAGAATCAAATTTTCAGGTTTAAGTGATGATAATGATAGGATAACGATAAAACGCAGGTATTGAAAAGGGGCGGAGTACGAATCCGAAATTTGGGGCCAAGATTCAAAAATTCGAAATTTCAAAGTGGGCGTGGCCAGAGCTCGAGGGGGTCAAGAAAACGAGCCGGAAGTTGGGAGCAGTTAGAGAAAAAGAAAACAAAGCCAAAATTAAGCCATGGAACAAAAATTCAAAGACGCTAACAAGGAGTGGAAAACAAAACAGAAGGAAATTCGGATCAAAATAGAAAAAAAACAGAATTTCGAAAATAGAGGTGCAGAGAAGAAAGGGATTTGATTCGGTTACGGAGCCCCCGGCCGATTTTCAGATATACATACGCACAACACAAAAACACACATATTTGTAAAATTGAAAATCGAGAGGGGGCCGAGAAGGAAGAAAATGTGTGTACGGGAGCAGGAGGACGGCGGCGGGTCTTTTGCCCCGTCGGAAAGTAAATTGGATTTGGTTTTTGGAGAGAAATTTTGGAAGGGAAAAGAAACAGAAGAGAAGAGAGAGACAAAGGGTAGAGGGGGGGGCGGAATGAAACAAGCTATAGACAAGGTGATGGATTTATGAAGGAGGTGATGTTTTCTGGAACCGAAGATTCTAGAAATCTATAATTGTTTACAAGCTGAAAACAGGAATTTTGGATACCTGGAATTTGGATGGTTGAAAGGCTGTCAAAAGTCTATGAAATCTGGAATCTCATATTGGGATAGTCTCAAAACTATGCAAAAATTTGAATCCTCTACAAACTTTTCAGAATCTCAGAATCTCTAAAAACGTCTCATTGATTTTCAAAGAGTTTGAAGCTGAAACTTGTGAGATTTTCGAAATTGCAGTACATAACGATTTTGGATAGATCGATGTCATTTTGGATCGAATTTTGGATCGATCAAGAATCGATGATTTTGCAAACCCATTTTTGGTTTTTTACTCGAGACAACTTTCTGCAGCACTTTAGGGGCCTCGACTTTTTGCAGACGTTCTCTCGACCTATATAGGCCACGGTGTCGAATCCCTACCTAAAGATTTATAATTTTTTGAAGCTTGAAGGTTTCACAACTTTAGATGGACAAATACAAGGAAGGTTCACATCCAAATCGAAAAAAATGAGAATTTGAAAATCTAGAATTATTGCTCTCCAGAATCCTCCAAGATCTTCAAATCCTAGAGTTCCTCGAGATCTATGGTTCCCAAAAACTCCAGAAATCAAAAATTCTCGAAACCTCCGAATCTCCGCAGTTTCCAGTCTACAAACTCTTAGAATTGGCAGAATCTTGTAGTAGGAAAATGAACCTTCAAACTAAAGAAATTCTCAAAATACATACAAAAAGGAAAATAGTTCAATTTAATTAAACCTCTCAAAAGAGAGTCTAAACTTTCTCAATTTCCGTTCCCAGAATCCCGACTTCTTTTTTCTGCTTTTTTGATCAACCTCTTTGAAATTCAACTTCTTGGAAAAACTAGTCTTTTAGAGGAAGCCTAAAAAAAGATTCCGAATCTTTATGGAAAGTGGGGGAAAACCAGAAAGAAAATATGACTTTTTTGCTTTCAGTTACATTGATCGCTTGGAGGTCTAAAAAATTTAAACTGGAAGAATCACATTTGGAAATGCATGAAAAAATATGAGAACTTCCTTGTCATCAAATGATGTTGTGGGATTCTGACTTCCAATTCCCTAATCCGAACAACAAAAAATGTACCTGTCCTAGACAGGATTCAGTCGAGCTCTCATGGGTTTGTGAAGCACTTTTAGAAAGTATCAAAAGTGCGTGGTTCATACATTGGGAAAACAAAGAATGTTGAGAATCATTACGAAAAATAGATCTTTTGAAGATCTTCTCCTGTTCATTTTTCGATTTCCTACGAAAACCTAAAATCTAAGATAACTTGGTTAAATTGGATCCATAATTGATTTAACTGAAATATTTGGAATGGTCGTGTTGAGAAGGTCAAGAAAAGTATAAACAATTCATGTTTTTGGAAATTCCCAAATTATTTGATCTCGCCGAGAAAAGTTCAGATTCAGATTTTCATGATGAGGTCAGTTAGAGCTTGAAAAAACACACATTTCAATGTAGAGACTACAATAAAGATAGTAGACCCAGTGAAACCAGGAATTCCTCCATAACAAACTCTCTCTCTCCACACCACCCATACCAAAACCATAAACTATGAGAGACTTCAAAGAATTCCCAGATGTCGTCATCAAGATAGAGGAACACCTAATTCTCCGTCAAAGAGAAAAAAGGGAAAGAGTGATTCGTATTTTTTGATGTTTTTCATGGATCACAGGTATTTTCCCCCCACTCGAGACGGACTAGACCAAAAATCTGATCACACCAGGAACACAACAAATACGACTATTTTGTATATGTGAAGGAGATTTAGACAAATCGGATTTGGAGTGTGGATTCTGACCTATTCGTCATACATATAATATAGGATTCGATTTTAGTCACTCGCTGAGATTTTTTTCGGAGTTCTGGACGCGGCATTAAAAGGGATCCAGGAAGTGGATTTCAGCGTTACTTGATTCAAAATGAAACGTTCCCGGGATTTCATGAGCTTTCAGAAAACTGAATCTTGACTAGGTTTTCAGCTAGAATTTCTCAAACCATAAAATTTTCATAACGAGACCAAAACTTTGAAAAACTAGACTTTCTGGAAACAGATAGGGTAAAAACGAAGCTACACCAATTTTTTACTACTGCACAAAAAATAGAGGTACGAAACAAACTACCCATCCCTGTGTTACCCTCAAAACTCGATCAAAAACCGGAACGAACAGCAAAAAGTGTGATGAAAATAGGAGCCACCGGCACACCGAAATGCAAAAATAAGAGATGGAAGGAAGGGGTAAAAAATGGAAGAAGAAAAGGAGAAGAAGAAGGAGGCGTATAACTGGAGAGAAAAAGAGAAGAAAGGAATGCCAGAAGGGTGTTTACCGATGATGATGAGTTGCGAGGGGAGAGGAGGAGGCGGTGATGGGAGGAGGACACCAAAGGGGACTCCCCAGATGGGGCAGTTTGGATGATGTTGATGATGAGGACGGTTGGGGCAGCAAGTACCAACAATCAGGGTTTCGACTCAGGGAAGTGGTTCTTTCAGTTCATTCGATGAGTTTTTTGTTTTGATCTGCTTTTTCAAAAATGTTAAACGGTCCAGGAAGTTGGACTGCCGATCCAAGACTCGCTAGTTTTTGAGTCTAGAGGTCTCTGAGGCTTTTATGGCTTAGATAATTATGGATTATCCTGTTAAAATAAGTTTACCTTATAAAATTGAAAATTTTTGGGTTTCGTCTAGGTCTCGTCACAAAAATTTATCTTGCACTAAGATAATGTCTGATTCTACAAAACGTGGGTATTTTAGAAACCTGGCTTTGTTGATGGATAGAAGCTTGTAAATGTCTGAGAATTTACAAATTAAGGTCCATCGATAATCTCAAAAACTACTCAAGTTATGACCTTTCAAAATTTTCGTGAAGTTTTTTTTTCGATAATTTTGGCCAGCACAAAAACTACCGTAACTTGTTCAAATTGAATCGGTTCTTGTTGAAGATAAAAAATTTGGGTTCCTCATTTCGAGATCGTAAAAATAAGTATGAATAGCGACGAAAAAGTTTTGGGAGCTGGTAAGACTGGAAATCACATTTATTTCAAAAATCTTCTTTTTCAATAAGATCCAATTGCTTTTAATTATCAAAAAAAGAGGATCTTGAGAGAGAAGGAACTACCGCCACTGGAGGAACAAAACAAATCAAAAGTACACCGAAAATCCAAGAATCTAGAAAGAATTGAAGCCCTTCTTTCGTTTTGTGTAGTGTTTGGTGTATCAAAAATTTGGATTCGAGAAGAGAGGAAAATTCGAATCGGTGTTTGAAATATCAGAGAACACTTCAAGCACTTTTTGGTCAAGATTAATGGTCTAGAGAAAAAGTTAGACCATGGAAGGACCATGACGTCAAAAAGTGGAAAACCTTCTCATCTTTTTTGGGAAAATTGTGAAGTTTCAAAAGGCACTCGAGACCCCTCACACTCACAATCATATATATTTCTGTCCTTTTCCTTCTTTCTTCCCTCGTAAAGGTTATAAAAAGAGAGAGAAAACTCATCTGTAGTGGGGGAATTGTGGAAAAGTCATTCGAATGAATTTCGAATGACTTTCTCTCTTGCTCTTCACAACGTTTCACTCGATTACGTATTCGATTTGAAACAGATGTGTAGAACCGAAACGAAGGGTTCAGATTCTAGATTCCCAATCTCGGAATCGGAAATTCTAACTATTTTGAACTTGCAACTTTCAGATTTGTAAAAGTCTAGTTCTCGGATTCTGAAACTAGTCCCTTTTTCAGCAATTCTCGAAATTTATGTACCGTAACTTTGTCGAAGGAGATCAGGTTTTGATCGAATCTAAAGTTTCGAATTTCCCGCGTTGAGAGGATCAAAATGAGTATAAACACGTCCTTGTTAGGAAGATTACAAATTGTTGGGTCTCGACACGAAAAAAATTTGAATTTTGATATGGGCACTGTTAGATCTTGAAATGATCTACACTTTGGAAGTTCTGAGAATCTAGAGGGTCCGGAGATTCAGAGATTTTCAGATTTTGAAATTTCAAGCCGCCACTAGTAAAGATTGAGAATCGACAAGTAAAAAAGCTGTCGTGTAAGCGAGAAGAAGAAAAAAACCATCTCGATTCCTCGTTTCCTCCAAAAGAACAACCATCCGAAACGCGAGGGAAACGGTGCGGCCGAGGAAAGTGATGCTGCAAAAATGTACGAAATCATAAAAATGGAAATTTTTTCGATTCGCCAGCACACATATATCAGAAATTCATATTATGGGAAAGAAACTGAGTGTGTGGGTGGGAGAGAGAGTGGGGACGAGTGGAGAGACGCAGAGAAGAAATGGAAAAATGAAAAAAGAAAGTATGGGAAGAAACTAGGGATGATGATGGTTGATTGATTAGAATGTGTGTAGGAGGCTCAAGAGGACAGCTACATATAGAAGAGTCGGGGTTCGAGAATCAGAAAGTGTGTCTGTCAGTGTGTCTAGTTTTCCAGACGTACAGAGGGGACGCCAGTTTGGCGGCTTCCGGAGATCTTCTGGTCGAAATTTCCACATGTCCGTTTTTCCATATGTCCAGATATTTCAACTTCTTCTCACAAGGAGATTACTCGAGCTCTTGGGTTGAACTTTTCCCCATAATTTGGGTCAAGGTAAAATCGACCCTCTAGTTTCAGATTCTGAAATAGAAATCGTGTCTGGAAGCCCTAAACTCTCTGTTTATTAGGTTCACCATGTCTCTAGATTTCCAGATTCTCTCTGTTCTTTGAACTTTCTCCTACTCCTGTCTTCTAGTTCCTGATACGGAATGTATGCACTGAAAGAAGTCAGGTGAAGGGTGTGGACAATGTCAGATACAAAGAAGACTACATTTTGAGAATCGGAATCAAATGAGAAGTGCAAGATGAAAACAACAATAATTGAGAAATCGAAACGAAAAAAGATGTTACGAAAACTTGAGCAATTCGAGATTTTTAGATGGAAAATGGAAAATGATGGCTGCATATTTTGAGAAACAATGAAATTTAAGAATTCCAATAGACTCGAATTCTCAGAATCCCAGAATCTCAGAACTTCAGAATTCCGCAGATTCCCGAAATCCCAAAATCTCCCAACTACACTCTTCTATTTATACCGATTTTTGTTTGTGTGGGTTGTCTATAGTTGCCAAATCAAAATTCACTCAAAATCATGCCATCTGACCTGCACATGGAAGTGGGTTGATAACTCAATTTGAACGGCCGAATCGAAGGAGAAATTTGAGTGCATATCACTTTTTTCTTGGCCGTGTAGTTTAGCCTGATAGTGATTCTTGATCGTGGAGAATGTGTCATGAAAAATGACGATGGAACTTCGACGGATGAATTATTGAAGACTTCTGGATGATGATCAGAACCAGTTAATTATTCATTAGAGGATCATGGAGCTTGAAAAAAGTGAAAAAAAAATGCAGAAAAATGTTTGGCGGGAAATTCAAAATTGCCTAAAATTTTCAGTCATCAGAAGAAGGATGCAGAGCCTCTAACCGACTTTCCAAAAAGAGAGTCCACCATCTTGCAAAGAGCCCCGTGTTTGTATCATAATTAAAATTTCAATGCTCTGGAAAAATAAATTCTTCGTTTTCCCCTAACCTATTTTCCTTCAATGACCAGCACCAGAACTCGTATAACAAACACAAAATCCGTCTCTCTCTCTCTCCCTATCCACCACGCCTGTTATTCTCTCTTCCTCTTT
>LR543305.1:0-15332 GCA_900536305.3 Caenorhabditis sp. 40 LS-2015
AACATATTTTCATGTTTTTCTCGAGATTTTCAAAATTGACTATCCCTTTTTTTTCACTTAACTCATAATGAATGAGCTCAATTTCATCCACACGGTGGGATTTTTGTGAACACGCTCATTTTTTTGACCTCCCAGTTTTCGGAACTTGTCAAAATCTCAGTGAGGTGCCTTGAACCACGGTGAAATTCGTCATCATTGGAGATTTCCGCAAATCGTGAAAATATGTTTTCAAGCCAACCCCTTTTAGTCAAAAATCGAAAAAATTTTTCCATCCACGTTTTTGATCTGAAAACAACTTCACTAGACGTATTCGACCGTGAGGATTCCAAATCTGTGCTCAGATTTGCTCTAGCTCAAAAATTGACCGAGTTATGGGTGATCGAATTTTACCGTGAGTCAAGGCACCTCACTGAGATTTTGGCAAGTTCCGAAAACTGGGAGGTCAAAAAAATCTCTTACTTGGAGAAAAGTTCTCCATACATTTTATCAACCTGTCAACAAGGATCAAGTTGACTTTCAAAACCGTTCAGAATCTCGCAAAACTTCCATTTAACCTCCTAATTCAGTTCACTTTCGCTTTTCCTCCATCTCACTAAAATTCCTGATCAGTCTCGTGTTTTCGAACGTGCCTCTCTCTCTCTTCTACTACGACACTAAATCTAATCTACACACCCAAATTAGTTCCACAGATAGAGTAGAAGAAGACTGACCGGTTTTGAAAATGTAGAACAAACTTCAAGACCGAAAACTTTGAGAGAGAAAAGAGAGAGAGAGAGAGAAAATTAAAAGTAATTGAGATAAGAAGAAGAAAATGGGATGGTCATACTGTTGGTATCTCTCGTTTGATCAAAACCTTTTTCTCTCCGTCTTATTATCTGATTTTGTATAAATAGAGAACATCGGGAAGTTGGTGTACTCAAATCAGTAGTACCGAGAGACAACTAAGATGAGACTGCATTTTCTGATTCTGATTTGTTTCCTTCTCGCGATGTTGGGCAGTGCGAAGGTGAGTAAAGGGGGTTCTAGAAGATTCCGATGGATTCTGGAGGATTCTGGATGATTCTGGAGGATTCTGGAGAATTTCGGTGGATTGTGGAGGATTCTTAGGGGCTGTGATTGCTCTTATAGAATCTGAAGAACTGTGGAATGTTCTAATGGGGGTTTACCAGAGGGCTGCGCCCCTCTGGGACCCTTCGGGCAGGCCTAAAATATTTGATCTACCGGTGCAAAACCATTGCGCGAAAAACCTTCCCTGGAGAAAAAAATTAGGTTTTTGAGCCCGCATGAGCTCATTTTTTGTCGAATCGAAAATCGAAAAAGACGGGCATCATTCAGGCCCCATTTCTGATAACCTGTGAAATTTTGGGAAAATTTGGTCCAGTGGGGACTTCGCTAGGGCGGGATATACGACACCGACAGACACACACACAGACGGAATTTTGCGTTTGTTGATAGTAAAGATGGACATCTAGACGACTCTTGTAGATCTTGTCTCCAGGATTTGATGGTTTTCTGAAATTTTGCCTTTCCAGCCATCCAAAAACGGAATCGGACACCTCATTGAAAATGTGGACGCGTCGAACGCCGAGGAGCAACATAGATCGGAGGTGAGAGTGAATCTCAGAAAGTCTATGAAACTATTATCCAACATTTTCAGGGATCCTCCGGGAAATGGAAGCAGCACTGAAGAGGACTCACAATTGTGCTTGTTTATCTTTTTTCATCTCTGTAATTTTCATCTTAATATCACAATAAAAATGATGCATCACTCAAGATCAGAATTTTTGTTCACCGGGTTCAAAAACGTCTCTCCTTGTTCCAGATAAGGGGTGTATACGCTCCTCACTAGTTGTCTGACGTGACGTCAGCTACTATCTGACCTCTTTTCTGCTCAACGGACAATCTTTATAGGTTCAAAAAGGAGGTTCAGCCTAGAAACTTACATTTTTAGATTCCGCACGCTGAGAGCTTCAAAATGAGTACAATTATCATATGGTTTGCTTCAAGTTGGGTCTCGCTACGAATACTACAGTATCCCAAAAATTTTTCGAAATAGGGCATGATTATACTCAATCGAAAGCTCTCAACGCGCTAAATTCAAAAATACAGGATTCATCAAATTTGAAGCAAAACTCGAGGAGTTATAGATGTCTCTTCCTCGTCTCCAATCAAAACACTCGCTAGATTAAAACTGAAGGAGTGTTCGTAGTCTGTGTTCTTTGGTGAACATGTGTTTTTCTAGACGATTCTGTCTAGGTGGATGTGTGTTTGGGACCTTATCTATCGGATGAATCTGGAAGAGATCTAGCAGAAAACAGAAAAATGAAGAATCGAAATTTGGGATTTGGAACAGAAAAAATGGTAGTGATGTTAGTGTCTGGACGACTTACAGACTCTTTTGGAGATTCATAACTTATTTCCTCTTTGTCCAAATTTGATAAAACTTGTATTTTTGAATTTAGCGCGTTGAGAGCTTTCGATTGACTATAATCATGGCCTATTTTGAAAACTTTTCAGGGTTACTGTAGTTTTCGTGGCAAGACCCAACTTCGATTAAACCATACGATGATCATACTCATTTTGAAGCTCTCAAAGTGAGGAATTCAATAATGTAAGTTTCTAGGTTCATGTTCCAGTTTTAACCTCCTTTCTAACACATAAAGTTACAATGGATTCTCAGATTCTGACGTCTTCTTGAAACCTTCTAAAAGATCAGTCTCAATAAACCCCAAGGAGACACTGATGTTCAAAAACAAGTTTCTATTCCACCGAAATTTTCGAACAGTCTGCCAAAGATGCGAAACCTGCGATAAGAGTATTGCGGGTCTATAAAACTGCGGATCGGAGATTCTGTGTTTCAGTGAGGCAGGGGAGAGAGTGATGGCGTCACCGGTGCCCAAATATTTTTGGATTTTTCTAACCGCCTCCGTCTGTTTAAGCATCTATGGGTTTTTCTACCTTCAAAATCAATACACTATTATCGTGGATGGTAGAGTGGTGAACTTCACTGGAGGTGGGTTTGAAGAGAGATTTTGTGATAATGAAAAGGAATTTTCCAGTCGAAGACTTCATCCCGCCTTTCATCAGCTATTACCCTGAACACTTTGTGAGTCATATCTTCTGAATTTTGGATCAATCGGTCAGAAAACTAAAAGTTTGGGCTTGCCTCATTGAGAGCTTCAAAATGAGTATAATCATGGTTGTGTTTGTTTCAAGTTGGGTCCCACCACGAAAACTACAGTAATCCCACGAATTTTTCAAAACCGGTCATGATTATACTCATTCGAAAGCTCTCAATGAGCTGAGTTCAGAAACATAAATTTCGATTGATTTGAATCAAAATTACGGGAGTTACATCCTTGCCAGGAACCATGAAGTCACTGAATTTTAAAAACGGATCTCACCAAAACACCATGCCCTCTTTCAGGCCGCCCCTGACAACAAACTGATCTCTTGTGGAATTCCAAAATCGATGTCTCAATTGACCATCAATATCATGTGCCTACTGTATGATGAGGACAGTTTTTCGGCTAACAGTTTGAATGACACCTGGGTCACTGAGAGGTGAGGTTTTTCTGCTGAAACTTAAATTTTTGAATTTGAGAGCTTCAAAATGTATATAATCATGGGTGGGTTTGCTCGAAGTTGGGTCTCGCCACGAAAACTACAGTAACCCGAAAATTTTCAAACTAGGGCATGATTATACTCATTCAAAAGCTCTGATCAAGCTGCGTTCAAATATATAAAATTCATAGAATTTGAAGCAAAACTCGACAAGTTATGAATGTTTCAAAGTTTGAGCTATTAGCGAATTCAAATTTTCAAGTTTGAGTCTTCGAAAAAAGGTAACCTAGGCATGATTATACTCATTTCAGAGCTCACGACGCGCTCTATTTGAAAATATATTAAAAACCCAAATTTTCAGAGAATGCCTCTCCGAACCGGAATTCCGAAACCCCTCCGCCTCCCTTCTTGATGATCCAGCTACAGTAAGATTCGCCTTTATCCGAGACCCCATTCAACGTTTTGTTTCCCTGTACCTGGACAAGTGTATACAGTAAGACTACAGTCACCCAAAATTTCCAACTTTTTATTTTATTTTCTAGCACAAAATTCTGCTTCGACTGCGACACCAACATGCGTTGTTTTGTGCAGAGAATTTATGAGAGCCTCAGAAACGTGTCCGATTATCGACACAGTGTTCATGAGCCGAATGTGATGGCCCAGCATGCGGCACCGTTGTCTTGGTGAGTTTTCGCATTATAACTCCGTTATTTCGGCTCACAACGCCATAAAACTTGTATTTTCGAACTCAGCAAGTCGAGAGCTTTCGAATGAGTATAATCATGGCCTACTTTGGGAAAATTTTGGATTACTGTAGTTTTCGTGGCGGGACCCAACTTGAAGCAAACCCAGTCATGATTATACTTATTTTGAAGCTCTCAGCACGCTGAATTCGAAAATAGAACTTTCAGGATGTGCAACTTTGACAAGGACCTAGAAAAGTGGCACTTGCTAATGATGGGGTCCGATTTGGAGGAGAGGAAGTCTTCGATTCTACACTTGGCCAACATTTTGAAAGTACAAGGTTTCAATGAGAGTCTGGTGGAGAAAATTCAGAAAGATTCACTGGGTAGGAAAATCGATTATTGATTTTTTGAGATGAGATGCTGTAACTTTTCATTTTCAGCCGGTGAGACTGCTCACTCCACCCACAAATCTTCTCACCGACTGGAAGCCGAGCGTCAGGTCAAGGAGGATCCCTTTGTTAGGGACCTTCTTCACAAAATCTATTTCTTCGACTATCTTGTTTTCCCATTCAATAGAGAGCCTCTGGATGCAAAATATCAAACGGACTTTTGGAAGATTCCGGAATAACCAGACTTGTATTTTTGAATTCCCATGACAGGTTGACTGATCTCGAATGAAGCTTTCTAAACTCGTTTATTTTTGGTTCAATTTTAATGAAACTATTATTTTCAAGTTCCTCAGGCCAAGAGCTTTCGAATGAGTATAATCATGACCTATTTCGGAAATTTTATTGGATCACTGTAGTTTTCGTGGTGGGACCCAACTTGCCACAAACGCACTATCTTTTCGGAAAAAAACTTACTCGAAAAATGTTTTTTTTTCTAAAATTAGACGATAAAAAAGATTTGAAAAAATTTTCGAAAAAAAAATTTCTGGGAAAAAAATTTTCGAAAAAAAATTTCTCGAAAAAAAGTTTTGGAAAAAATTTTTACGAAAAAAATTCCTCACAACACTTTTGAGGAATTCCTCGAGAACTTTCAAATTTTTTTCGAAAAAAAATTTTTCGATAATTTTTTCGGAAAATTTCTCGAACCCTTGTCGAAAGGATACACTAGCTGCAAACCCTGGCATGATTGCACTCATTTTGAAGCTCTCAACGTGCTAAATTCAAAAATACAATTAACATCTCAAAAATATGTACATTTTCATTAATTTACAAGAAGTTAAAAACTATTCGAAAATTCGAATCTCCAGCTCATTTCTCCCGCTCGAACCACTGCCTCCACGCGGATTTTTCTTGAGATTCTGAAAACATTTGAATTTTCAAAAATTCAAAAAAAGAATCCAAACCTTTCCTCCCTGAAAACTGATCCCTCATATAATCATTGTCAGTTTTGGGCTCAGAATATGCAAAACTGTTGCTGATTTTTCTCCAGTCTTTCTGAAATTTCAACATTTTTGAAAACAAACCAAAATTTTGAACTTAGGGGGTTGAGAGCTTCAAAACGAGTATAATCATGCTTGGGTTGGCTTTTGTCTCAGGATTACTGTAGTTTTCGTGGCGAGACCCAACTTTGAGCAAACCCTGGCATAATTATACTCATTTTGAAGCTCTCAGCGCGCCAAATTCAAAAATTCAAGTTTCAAGGCTCTTGCTCACCTGTGAGTCCTGAGAATAGCTTCTCTCGAGTGTATTGGTTTCATAAGCAAACTGCTGATTCTCACAGGCTTCCATTTTTTTGTTTCAAAGCGAGAACCAAAAGAGTAAAAAAAACAAAACTGATGAAAATTTCAACCTTCGATGTCTTACCCAGTGTTTTTATACATTCGTGTGACAAGGTCATATGATAAGAGAATACAAGTAGTTTGATAAGGAAGACATCGACCACAGGTGATGTTTTCTTCATTGTTGTTCCACTCATGAACAGATAATAAGGAAGAAAATCCGGTTGTTAGGAGGTAAATAGGTCTAGACAGTTTTTAACAGTGGGAAAACAAACGTCATAACTGACGAAATACTGAGTTATGACTCTTAAGGTCATGAAAATCGAGTTTAGCAGGCTGAGAGCTTCAAAATGAGTATAATCATGATAGGGTTTGCTCGAAGTTGGGTCCCACCACGAAAACTACAGTAACCCGAAATTTTTCAAAGTAGGTCATGATTATACTCATTCAAGAGCTCTTGTTGAGCTGAGTTCAAAAATACAAGATTCATTATAATTGAAGCAAAACTCAAGAAGTTATGGATGTTTCAAAGTTTTAGCTATTAGCGAATTCAATTTTTCGATAATGTGTGCTTGATGTTTATTGAATAATAAAGTTCTATTCACCATTGTTATGAATAGAAACCAGTATCCAAAACCTCCCACATATGAAACTTTCGCTTCATTCATTCTTTATTATCCATTCAACATGAAACTCCAAATCGTCCTCTTCTTCCTGGCTCTCTCCATTTTAGGCCAGATTTTCTGTCAGGTTAGTTAAAGATTCTGAACCCTTACCCATCAGTTTTTCAGACCCCAAACTCCGTGGAGTCTCTTGAATCTCCAGAATCCGCTGAATCCCAAACTGACGTCAACGTTGAGGCCCCAGTAAACCCAATTTCCGTTGAATCCATCGAACCAGAATCTGTGGAGAGTGGGGAGGTATGGGAGAGGTTCCAAAGGCTTGAGTATTGCTGTAGATTCTTTAGGTTGCTGCTACCGGTCGTCGCAGAATCCAGAATCGTCGAGGATAAATGGATGAAACATTTTTGGGTCTTTGGGTTCTTCTCAATAAACTATTGCATAATCAGACTTTTGATCTCAAAATCCCAGTTAGAAATAATGACAGTAAAAAAAATACAAGAAATTTGAGCAAGAATGAAAAAAAATTGAAAGGTCTAGGACCACTGGGAGCCGAGATACAAGGGTTTGAAGTCAAAAGGAATCTCGTCGTCTGCGTCTCTCATCCCGGCGAGAGACTCCGTGTGTATTGTCGTCTGCGTCTCTCACTCTATAGCACAAACTTCAAATGCTTATATCTCGGCTTCTAGGTGTTCCAGAGAACTCTTTTTTTCACCAAATTGTTCAATTTTCTTCAATTTTATAATGTATTTTATGAAATTTCAAATCATCAAGATTTCAGTGCTTCGTTGATGCACCGGATGGTGCTGGAATAGTAGAACGTCAAAGGGGACATTATCGTTTTGGGTAGACGTCTTAGGGTGTCTTGAATTCCCGAATCGACAGCGTCAAGACAAGCGACATCGGTGCAACCTTGATAACGATAGATTAAAGCTGAAACCTCACAAATAGAATTCGAATTGTGTAAAAACCAAACTAACTTTCAATTTCAGCCAAGATTTTGTCGGAAATCTTGGAGACGAGGGGAGCCGTTTGGGAGTAACACTCGTTGACCGCCTCCAGTGTGTAGTTGGAGAGGGAGAACTGAAAAATGGGTGTCACTATTGCCTGGCTAGTAACAGAGAAAGTGAAAACTTTGGCTGTGGACTTTGAAATAGAAGAAAATTCAAGTCTTTTGATGAAAAGACCACATCTCTAGCTCAATTTTAAGTCAAGTTATAAACGTTTGAAGTTTAGGCTAGAGAGTGAGAGACGCAGGCACACAGTCTCTCGTCGCCCCACCAGAGAGACGCAGACGACGAGAGTGTGCCCTGAACTTCAATCAGCTGTATCTCGGCTCCCAGTGTGCCTAGACCTCTCAAGTTTTTTTCATTGCTAGTGAAATTTTCTGTATTTTTCCCTAGTCATGTAAACTTACATCGTAGTCCACCGTCAGTAGAAAAGTTGCGGTAGAAGGTTCGGGCTGAGAGGTTGTTGGATTGTCTTGAATCTCCAGATCCAGGTTAGGAGTCCACTTTTGGAAATGTGCAGTGTCTTCAGTGCTGCCAATACAATCAACGATTCTCGAATAGTACAAATCGACGGCCTCAAAAACGGTGTTCGGGAAACGATGGACAGCTTCATAGAGGTCCGCTGCAATCCCATTGTAGCAGATGAGATTGTCACAGGACTGGAAGCGTTGGTGTAGTGCTAAAAACAAGTATTTTTGGTAGATCAAAACCCGAAATTTTCCAACCCAAAACTTGCTGGGAGAGTGTAACTGGGATTGAATTGAGGATAGGCTTGTTATTTGAAATGCAATTGGCAATGCCCTTGAGTTGATTCTCAGTGATCTGAAACTTTTAGTTTGTAAGCTGATGGGCCTATTAGCTTACAGCAACGTCGTTGGACCATGGAATCCTTGGCGTGGAAGTTGGCGTTGGAGGATGTAAATACTCATCGAGGACTGGTGGAAGAGTCAAGCTGAGCTGGAAAGAATTATGTAAAATTTCAGGTTCAGCTTGAGAAGAGCTTCAAAATGAGTATAATCATGGCTGGTTTTGCTCGAAGTTGGGTCCCGCAACGAAAACTACAGTAATCCTTACTTTTTTGCAAAGTAGGTCATGATTATACTCAATCAAGAAGCTCTTAACCAGCTGAGTTCAGAAATCTAAAACTCATCAGATTTCAAACACAATTTGTAGTATAAAACTCACCCAAGCAACCGCATCGTGAACCAGCAAAAGGAGAAGTAGGGAAAGTTTCATTTTGGGGAAAAGTGGGGAGGCTGAATTGCTTTTTCCTCATATTTCATACGACCAATGGGGTCTCACGAGCTCATTGTTATTTGCTACACAGAAAAGGTACATTCATTCAAATTGAAAGTTCATTCAACTACTGCCCTTGGCCACGCCTCTATTAGCTCCTTTATCATCGTCTTTTCATTTTCCAAAACTATCTGGACTGTGATCGTGGGTTGCAGAAGACCATTCACCAACTCTCGAAGCGCCTCTGAAACTATTTGTCGTAGTTCTCAATCATATTTTGGGAAGTAAAGCCCAGAAGGGTGATACGAATCTCATTGAGCTGCTCCGTCTAAAGCCAAGAGCAAATTGAAAAGTTTCCTAGTAGAGAATGATGCCTATACAGAGGTTCGCAATGCTTTTACACTGACAATATTCATTCAATTTTTTTTTAATGGACAGTATTTGACACGGAACAAATGTTTCGTGCGATTTGATTCATATTAGTGTGTGGGACGGACAAACGGATGCGAGGGCTCCGATTGACAGAGATCGCATAATAGTGAGTAGGAGCACAGGTGCCAATGAAAGTTTTGGTTGGCTTGGAGCGCACATTCGAGGTGAAGGAGAAAGGTTCTGCTACTCAATTCAAAGAGGTGGTGGATAGGATCTTCAGCAGGGAATCGCTGCTATAACTCTCAGTACTTGTCTCTCGGAAAACTTCAGTTTTTTTCCTTCAGAATTCCTCATTCCTTTCGCGCCACATAGATCTCATTAGATTCTTGCAGGATCTCACGAATTGGACCATCCGTTTAGGTGCTCTTCTATCGACGGGTTATAACAGCTTCTCAAAACGTTGAAAGGTGTTCCTGTCGACATCGTCACTCTTCAGTTCCGGGACCATGCATGCCCAAAGCAGTCAGACAGACCAAAACTCACGCATTTGCCCTTCCCACACACTTTATTGAACGCCCATTGTTACTCCCCATGTCAGTGCCTCTTATTAAAAAACCGAACCGTTTCAATTCCTATAAAAGGGCATCGCTAGATCTGTCTCGGACATCATTCCACAACAATGAAACTTCAAGTTCTATTTCTGTTAGCGGTGGCTGGGTTTGGAGGAGCCCAACTTCTCAGCGAGATTCTCGAAGGACTGTTTGGTACAACACCCCGTTATTCGTCCAGCTCACCCATCACACTGAGAACAACCCCCGAAGCTGAGGGTCCTACTACTCCCGATGATGAAGGTCCCGTGGTTACGGTTATACTAATCACCGATGATGGAAGTGAAACTACTCCCTATATTGAAGAGGCAACTACTCCCGATGTTGAAGGAGGTATCACTACACCCGATGAAGGAGGTCTCACTACACCCGATGAAGGAGGTATCACTACTCCCTATGAAGGAGGTCCAACTACTCCCTATGAAGGAGGTCCAACTACTCCCTATGAAGGAGGTCCAACTACTCCCGATGAGCCCAGCAGAACACTTTTCCAGCATTTGTGCGATGCTGTCAACTCTCTTACACGCGAAGAGGTAACAAATGAAAACGGATGTATTTTCCAGTGAAATTTTTCAGGCTGATAAATTAGTGTAGGACTTCATCAAAGAACGGGTGCTGCAAAACCTTGAAAAGATTGTCAAAGAGATCGTAAACGATGGAGAAGTAGCGAGCAAGGATGTTGTGGAAATTGTCAGAGGATTACTCGAAGATGTCAGAGAGGATATTGGGGCCTCTCATGGAGATTTGCAGGAAGCTATCAGAAATCTTCTGTTTCCCCGTAACTAATTGTTTTGAAACATTGAAATAAACATTCAAGCATATGATTCGGAAATCCAGAATCGTCGAGGATAAATTGGATAAAACATTTTGGGAGTTTTGGTTGTTCTGAATAAACTTTTATTTCAAAAATCCCGGATACAAAAAATCACATGGAAGAAAGTACAAGAAATTTGAGCAAGAATGATGAAAATTTGAAAGGTTTAGGACCAATGGGAGCCTAGATACAAGAGTTTGAAGTTGAACTCTCGTCGTCTGCGTCTCTCATTCCGGCGAGAGACTCTGGTGTGTCTCGTCGTCTGCGTCTCTCATTCCGGCGAGAGACTCTGGTGTGTCTCGTCGTCTGCGTCTCTCACTCTCTACGCTAAACTTCAAACGCTTATATCTCGGCTTCTAGGAGTCCCAGAGAACTGTTTTTTTCAGCGGAATGTTCAGTTTTCGACCTGGTTTACACCATGGAGGTGATCGCTTTCACCTGCACACCATTCAGGTACATTGCTATCCATGTCCTGGCATGCGATGTCACGCCTCCTAGAATGCAGGTGAAATCGACTACTTTTATTCAATCTCTCTCAGCCATTTTCAGTTTTGCATTCAAAAATGAAAATCGATATACGTGATTATAACAGGACTACTTCGAAAGAGATCAACAGAGGTGTGTATCAAAATTTTCGGGGAGAACTCTACCACGCCTTGTTCTCGTTTTTTTTGTTTGGGTACTATCTGATTCAGATGATCAAAAAACGAGTGAGTTTCAAAGGGCCATAACCATCCATTAGTTCATTTTTAGTCTCATCAATTTGAATACTTCCTTCCTTTTCACATCCTGATGTATCTCATGATCTATTCTCTCATAATATTCACAATCTGGAAATTTCGCGAACCGATCATCGACACATTCGCTCTCTTTCTTGGTTCTTCCATGATTATCATCGAGCAATTCCAATATATCACTTTGTGCATTCTATTCGTGCAGCTCATCATGCTCATTTTCAATTTGAACGGTCGGGTGAATATGAAGAAGTTGGGGCCCATCATTTTCATATGCTGTTTCATTGTGAAGTTCATAAGTTTGCATGGTAAGTTTCTCTAAAAGTTATAATCAGAAAATAATTTCCGATGAAATTGTTCTGGAATTCTCGAATCAAAGCTGTACATTGAAAACAATAGACACAATCTTGACATTGCTGGATCTCATCCTCATCTGCGTTGCTGTCTCGAAGTGTAAACTCAAAAAGACAATGAGAAATTTGAGGACAGTATCGATTCTGGTGAACTCTCTGTTGTCTATTATACTCATTAATGTGGGTCTGAAATCTATGATATTCAAAGAAACTACCTGCTTTCAGGCTGTCGATGCGACTTTGATCATCCAAAAACTGAACACGCCTGAAAATTTCACCACGCAGGAAAGTTCTTTTACCCTCAGTTTCAATCTATTCTACCTTCCCTATCTATGGATCATATCTTCTCAAATTGCTCGTTCCGACCGACTTCAAAAGTGGATTCTTCCACAGAATCAACCAACCTGCGCTTCAGATGTTCAAATCTATCAAGTCGGGATTGAGCATATTTCCACTCATTTTACAACTGACGAGACTGTTCTCTGAAGATACAAAGTCACAAATAAAGGTTTCAAACAGTCAAAAGATTTTTTCTGACAGGAACGATCTATCAGCTGACCTCGGCTCCTTTATCAATAAACCTTTTTGTGGAGAAGTTCATATATTTTCAATAGGTTCGGACAAATTTTCGCGAGCTTTTTGTCTCAACGCACCATGTTGACAGCGAAATCGAGCTCTGGTATTGCAGCCAACCTTCTACACTGCTTCGTCGAACTAGTTGCTTTCACCTGTGCAGGTGAAATCGAGTGCTCTTTTTCAATCTATTATATTTCTAATTTTTGCAGCTTGGCAGTTAAAAATTGAAATCAATCTACGTGATAAAGGGACTGGATTGGAAGATATCAAACAAACACAAATCGATCAAGTCGGGACAGAGAACATTTCCACTGATTTTCTTAGGTTGTCCGGAAAGTAATCAGTATTTTTGGACCAAAATTCAAAAGAAGTGTATTCAATCGGGAGAGTTCTTCTATAATTCTCGTATTGTTTATTGTTATTCATGGTGTCTTGGCAGCGTTGTGAAAGTCTTTCAATTTTGTTGCTGTAGATCTCAGGAAGTTTCGGACGGAAAAGTCACCGAGGTACTTTTGGTCATCCGTTCCGTTCGCTTTGTGGGAAGTGCTCTTGTTTTTGGGTAGAAAAAGGGAAGAAGATATCCGACGAACGATCAGTCTTGATTCCTCCTCTATGACTATGACAACATTATGCATCGGCCTTCTGGTTTTCAGGCCTTGGCTGTTCATCAAGGTTGTAGCTTTCTTGGGAGACATTTTCGAACCAGAAGGGAACTATGTTACAGATTATCAACTGTCTACCTACAACATCATGAACATTTCGATGACCTTCCGAGGATGGGCTTCATTGGACTAGACAATTCGAAAAACCTCCTCGAAGTGCATGTTTGTCTTGGGCCTTGGCTTCCTCAGTTTCTATGCTATCCGGTGAAACTTTTTTGTATTTTTCAGCGAGAGGATTGAGCATGATAAAATATACAGTAAACAGAAAGAAAATCGTAAACAAGGATGAGCTGTGAGTGCACTTCAAAAATACTGATTACTTTCCGGACAACCTAATATAACTGATGAATCTGTTTTATAAAGTTTTTGCTTCATAAAACAGTTGCAAAAGTTATCGTGTTTTTGATTTCTCTGTTCCATTATAACAGCGGGATTTTTTATTTGATCTTTTCCTCTCCGGGAATGGAATCTGCAAAAAGGAAACATGGAGAATAAAGATCAAGATGGGCGTTGAGAGGAAGTGAATGGATTCGTGTATATGGTTCGCATTGTCAAGCAACAAAAGCTATCAATACGGTTTTGATATGCAGATTCGGGTTAATTGTTATCTCGAACAAAAGAACAAAAGAAAATTTTTGAAGTAAAAGTTGAGAGCTCTCGGGAATAGGCTCAATCACTCAAACCCTTACAAAACGAAATTTTTTTGCTGGGACCATTTACTGTCTATAGAGCTTGAACATCAAAGTTCAACTCTATTTCGCATTGAGATACCGTTTTATAACTTTCATAACGAGCTGAACGTTTTTATAACCTTCTTCAATTCAAGCGTATCAAAGTACATTTCTTCTGCAACACGCTACAGCGTTATGAAGTGTTAAAGGTTACAAACCGTTTTGTTCATTCAAAAAATTATAAAAACGGTCATAAAAGCGGTACCTTTCTTTGAAATGGAGCTGAACTTTAGTTTTTTCACGTAACTGTTCCATTCTGCAGAACACTGAACGACTATAAAGGGTGGCTCGACACAAATCGGCGCCACTCTCGCCCAGCAACAATGAAGATTCTTTTGCTGTTGCTTCTTGCCGTAGGGACACTCGCCTCGAATTTTACAGAATGTGTAAGTTTTTAATTTTGGCCTATGCAAGTCTTAATATGCAGCACAGACCATAATGGTATTGCACAAGGATGGGTTTTCAGTGAAAATTGGTTTCTGAGCAGTTGGAGAAACGGTTTCCAAAGACCCTGTTTTCTGGAAGATTGGTGAATGTCCCGTCACATGTCACATATCTAATAAATTCTACAATGTGTCTCATTTCGGCTTGTTTGTGTGACGGTATTCGAAGATGAGAGCGCTGATAGATTTTAGAAATGATTGGAACTGANCACAAGGATGGGTTTTCAGTGAAAATTGGTTTCTGAGCAGTTGGAGAAACGGTTTCCAAAGACCCTGTTTTCTGGAAGATTGGTGAATGTCCCGTCACATGTCACATATCTAATAAATTCTACAATGTGTCTCATTTCGGCTTGTTTGTGTGACGGTATTCGAAGATGAGAGCGCTGATAGATTTTAGAAATGATTGGAACTGAATGTTCGCAGTTGAGCAAAGTTATTAGCATGAAAGTAAAAGCGGGTTTTGTTTTCCTAAAAAAAATATACTGAATATTGGTGCTTTTTCTACTTCTTTTATTGATTCCTACAGGAATCGATTTGAAATTAGTTCTTCTTCGGAGTGAGTGAAAAATTTTGATTGGGAAATTCTTTTTCACCGAGATTTCTATCCCTTTTTAAGCGCCCTTTTCACACAATCTGAGCCTTATTTGTTCGTACGCCACGTCTATTTGTTTTTTCTTTTCACAAAATAGATGCGGAACCGAAGGCCGAATCTTGTCTGAATTTCGGCCGAAACGGTTTGTACTGAAACCACTTTTTATCATTATGACCCAGTTTTCAGATTGCTGACGAAGTGAATCATGTAATGAACACGACCATTCCTAACCTCATCCAAGGAGGGATCTCCTGTCTGGCAGAGGATAGTTGCCTCGCTCCGAGTATTAAAACAACGATATCTGCGATGACAAATATTCTTTCGGAGATACAACTTTGTGGTTTGTCGTAATCACATTCAGTTTCCAAATTTCAATAAACTATATTCACAGTGGAAGAGGGCGCATCGAAATTCAACCTAGCAGATTTATCCGGAATTTTGGCAATTATTTCTGGTAATACGATTTTGCTTCAAAACCTGAAATCCAGCATCATTCTTATAATAATTATTTTCAGAAACAACACATTGTATCGTGCAACAATTGAAGTCCATGTCCAAGGAAATCGTCAATGTTTTTTCATTGACACAAGCAGATTTAAATCGAT
>LR543306.1:0-20833 GCA_900536305.3 Caenorhabditis sp. 40 LS-2015
CTCTCTCTCTCTCCCTTCCCACAAAATTCTTGTCTCATACGGGCCCTGTCTCAGAAATCTAATCATCTCTCCTGAACCATATTCTGACCCTCCGATTCGAAATGAACCAACGCATAACGACTATAAATTTTCAGCATAATTAACAGCAACAACAACGGACAACAATTAAGGGAGAAAATCAACAAAAAAAGCAAATTTAGGAGAATAACGATTTGAAGAGCTCATTGCGGCTCTCGTGGGTCCACGTGGCCACCGACGGCTTCGACGGATAGAAGTTGATGAGTTTGGCGATGGGCTCGTACTTCAGCTTGCGATCCTTGGACGACATCTGACTAACGTCGCGCTTCTTCTTGCTCCCGATCATCGACTGCAACTCCATATAGCTTCGCGTCATGTCCGCACCGTCCTGCGTGCTCTGGCTCATCTGATTCCGAGCTTCGAGCATTTGTTTGAGCAGGAGCTGATAGAAGTCCGAGTCGTCGAAAATCTCGGAATCTGTGGTGGTGGTGTCTGGTGTGGTTGGGGCGCCGATTCGTGGCTTTCCGCTGCGATTCGTGTGCACTTTCTTCAGAAGCTTGTCTTCATCGGCGAGGACCTGGAATGAGATTTTTCTTACTTCTCTCGGTTTTAATGCTGATTTCTAGTGAAATTTTTCGAGACGAATACGATCATTTGACGATTCTGAGTTCTCCTCCAGTCTTACCTTATTAATCTGCCCCAAAATGCTGCCCTTCTCGAACACCGAAAAGTCCGTATTATTCATCGACTTCGCGTTCAACACCTTGGTTCGATTGTACCACTTGGTAATCGTGGCGGCGCGGAATTTCTCCATGGAAGAGTCCAAAGTGTCCAGATTCTTCTTCAACGACTTCAAACTCGTGCCAGCCTCTTGCTTTTTCTTCGGTGTCTCCTCGTCTTCAGAATCCTCCACATCCTCCTCGCCTTCCGACTCGCTCAAAATCTCCTCATCACTCGGGATCTCTTCGTCGTCCGAATCCTCCGCTGCGCCTTTTCCCGACTTCTCTTCATCGAAGAATCCGGCTGCCGTCTTCATCAAATCCCTCAGCTTCGCCATATTCTCCATGGCGGACTCCAGCGACTTTTGGGTCGTCGAGTCGCACGTTTTCAGGAGGTTCTTGCGCGTCTCGCCACGTGGCATTTGGTTCATCGCGTTGAGCAGCGCGTGGATGCGAATGTTCGAGTAGGTCAGATCGTCCCAAACTTGGCGTTGATGGAGCACGCTGGTGGCTGGAAAATTGGTAACTTTTCTGGGTCGAAATTCTTGGAATTTCTCGTTATTTTCCGCTCAAAACGCTCCTGATTCTTCATTAGGGTTGATTTTTCCGATCGACTTACCTTTATCAGCCTTATCAGAATCGTCTTTCAACGAGAGAGTCGTCATTCCGAGGTTGGACTCCTCCTCCTCCTCTTCTTCTTCTTCCTCATCATCTACTTCGTCGTCGTCATCGTCATCGTCTTCTCCAGAATCCCCCTCGTCCTCCTCATCTTCCATGTCATCGTCATCCGTCTCCATTGCCTCCAGAATCTTGGATTTGCTCTGCTTTGGAATTGCTTCTGCTTCTGGCTCCCTCTCCCAGTCGCTCTCCTCCACGATTTCGTCTTCATCGTCGACGTCCTCATCATCGTCATCTGACTCCTCTGATTCCTCCCTCGCTTTCAACCCGGAAATTTGCGAGACATCGCCGAAAATCTGCGCGCGAGAGACGGCGGCGCCCGCGTACTTTCCCTCCTCGAAATTGAAATTTTGCGGCTGTTTCGAGCGATTTCCGGTTGGTTTCACTAGTGAAGACGCTGAAAATTGATCGGTTTCGTTTCAATATCAAGATTTTCAATTTTACCATCCAATTCGTCCTCCAAATCCGGCAACTCGCTGGCTGGTGTGGTCAGTTTAGTGATCTCGTCGAGGAGACCCATTTCTGAAACTTATTTGAATGAAGAATTGAAGAAACAATGGTGAAAAACAGTCTTGGAAAGCGAAAAATCAGCGAAAAATGAGTGAAAAAAGTAAAGCGCATTTTGCGGAGTGTCGTTGCGCGCGCGGTTTGTCGACTGGTGAAAATTGGAGGGAGTTTGAAAAGGTGGATGGGGAAATGAGAAATGTGTGATTTCATGATTTTTCAAGCTGAAAATGAGGAAAATCTGTATTTTTTCGAGGGAATTTTTCAGCTAAACAGAAGAAGCAAGTCATACTTCTCGAAGATATGAATAGACACTTCGAAAATAAGTGTGATTAAGACAACCTGAGGTATTGAAAGAGAACAGTAAAGAAGAAAAGAAGCATTTCGAGAAATTTGAGATTTTCAAGGTTTCACTTTGGAAGTGGCAGTTAGAATTCTATGAATTCTGAGATTTCGAGATTCTCAAGTATTTGGAAGTTCAACATTTTCGAAATTTCAGGATTCAAAAAATCGAAAATCTAAATTTCAAAATCCCTATAACTTGGCTCAAAATCATCATAAAACGTTCATTTTTCGACTGAAAAATAAAAAATTCCACGAAGTCCTAGATTTTGATCTTTTAGTTACACAATAAGCATCTGAGACTCTGGATCTTTAAAGTTCTGAAATTCCGAAAATCCAAAATAAAATTCCCATAACTTGGCTCCACTCAAAAATCAAAAATTTTCGTTTTAAAATGTTCAATTTTACAATTCCTCTAAATCTTTCCCATCTGATTTCTTTGGATTTCTAAAAGTCTGAAAATCCGAAAATCATAATTTCAAATCCCTATTATTCGGCTATAATCTATCCCCAAAAACCTCTTATTTTCCATTCAAAAATCGAAAATGTTCTTCTTAAAATTGTCCATTTCACAGTGCCCCTTGCTCTTTCTCATTCGTTTTTTCGATTTCCCGACTTTTCTCCCAAAAAAAATGTTTCTTGCCATTTTTTCTTCTCCCAATATTATTTCTTCCTCCACAAATTCCCATCCTCGATTCGTTTTCCATCGCCCGATTTTCCTTCATTTTCCCAAACTCAACAACCCCTCTCTCGTTCTTCTTCCCATCCCTGAGAGTCCTTCTCCACTTTTTTTCGCTTTTTCTTCCTCGATTCTGGAGCACACAAAAAAAAAGAAGAACTAGAAGTAGTAGAAGAAGAAGAAGAATAACTCATTCAACTGGAGAAGAGAGAGAAAGAGTCCTATGACTTGTTTTGTGCATGTGCATGTGCACATAGAGAGAGAGAAAAAGCTCCCCCGAAAAAAAGGAGAATTTTTGCGCGGCGCGAAAAAAGAAGAGAAAAAGAAGAAGACGTCGCGAGGGAATCGATTGGCCCAGTGCTGCTGCGGCTGTCTCCCCCAGGGGCCTTTCGGATAAGGAAATAGTGTGTGGAAGTGAGAGAGTGAGCAGAGAAGAATTTTTTTTCTGAAAAAGAGCACACATAGGCTCAAAGGGGGGAGGGGTACCGAGTGCGCCGCGCCGTTGAGCTCTCTTCACTCCTCTTTTTTTTCACCCGCGCCATTCTTTTCATGCTTCCCGACTCTCACGTCTTCTTCTTCTTCTTCTGGCTCACGACATCTTCTCGAGAAGAAGACGTCGACGTCTTCTGATGCAGAAGAACTGTGATTTCCTCTTTTTTTCCATCTTTTCGCTTTTCTTTTTTTTTTCCATCGCCATTTGAATGGCAATAAGAAACGGGTGATTTATCCTGTGAGTTTTTGGCGGAGGTTCAAAAATCGAAAATTTTCTTCGAGCTAGTTTTATTTTTTGCGCATGAATTTGAATTTGGGCTTGTCTAGGCTTTTAGAAGAGTTTCTGAAGTTTGTAGAAGTTCATAATATATCTTTTTGATAAGTGAAGGTTTTAAAGTGTTTGGATGAAGTTTCGGATTCAGAAAACTTTTCAATTTTGAGATTCTGAAGAATGTTGGGTTTTTGAGAATCTAGAAGATTCTGAATGCTTGTCGGTGATATCGAAGGAGTCTGATGGGCTCTAGAGGATTCTGTGGGATTCTAGAAGCCGCTGTTGGCAGATTTCTAGATAATTCTGTAGGGTCCTCGAAAATTTTGGAGACTTCTTGAGTAGACTGGAGGACTCTAAAGACTCCTAAAAGATTCTGAATTTAGAGTTACATGACCAAAAGTTCTCACACTGAATCGATTTTATGTATCCGAAAAATTGAGTTCACAAAAGAAAAAAAATCCAGTATAGAAGAAACTGAGATTTTTCAAAGTTAACTTCCAGAAAAAAAATCCAAATTTTGTTTAGAAAATTTGAAAAATCTCGAAGATCAGATTTTGAAAAGTCTGAAAAGTTGAACATCTCTACTCTCAGCTTTCAGAGTTTCTCAGAACTTCATATTTGTGCAGAATCTCAATTTTTGAAGCTTGAAAATCCAGAAATCTAAAAACTTCATGACTTCATTCTTAGTCGAACCGGGCAAACTCGAAAAAAAAGGAAAAAACAAAAAAAGAATTTCTCGAAAAATTTTATTTCGACATATAAATCTCACTCAATGAAATTTCTCTCTGACACATAATACATCAAAAACAGAAAAACAGAAAAAATAATTTTTTTAATTTTAAAGCCTCAATTTTGACCCTTAACCTCTGAAATCTCAACACCTAGGAGCCCAGAACTCAGCGATTCCCGTTCACCTTAAATTAAAACTCGCAAATTTTCCAAACCCTTCCCCTTATGCAAACACGCTCCACCGCTAATCCCCGATCATCTTCAGTCTCCCTTCATTCCAGAACGTCTCATTTCCCAGTCTCAACACCATCCTCTTCATCCTCTCTTACTCGTTTTTTTTTTCTCTCTCTCCACAAAACCCATGATCAAGTACTCCTTCCCCAACTAAGCCTTTCTTCCAAGCTCTTCAGCTCTACTACGGTAGAGCGCACTTTCATAGGCTCCGCCCACTTTTCTTCCCTCCTCGAATCAAATAGAGAAGAGTCCCGTGGCGGCGTCTCCAGCTGTGACTGTGACTGACGCTCTTTTTGAATTCCATTGTGAAATTCCATTTATTGAGCAACTTTTTTTTTTTTTTCCATTTTTCCAAACGGAAAAAAATGTTGAGGGGACCCCATTCCGGAATAACAAAAACTCGCCTTTCCATGTGTGTTTTTTTTTCCGAAAAAAAACAAAATGCGAAAACAAATTTTTCTTCGCGGCGAGCGGGGAGGAAGAAGGATGACTAGAAATTTTTTGACATTTTTAGTTTCTCTCTTCTTTTGTCTGTTTTTGATGTACCCATGGATGTGTCAGTGGAAAGTTTTTGAGGTTTTTGAGTGGCATTTTCATGAATTGTTTCGACAAAAAGTGAAATCATACCGAAATTTCGAGATTTTAAAGAGTTGAGGCTTTTGGATCAGGGCTGTGCGAAAAAAAGGTTTCGAAAAATTTTCCGAAAATTTTTTTTTCCCAAAAAAATCGAGTATTTATTGCCAATTTCTATCCGAAAAAATCGACAAAAAAAGAACAAAAAAAGTTATAATTTTTTTGGCAAAACAATTTTCGCACATTTTTCGGATCCAAAATTTTGAGGTTCGGAAAATTTCTGAGATTTTGAATTCAACCTTTCTCAGGGTTTACCATTTTCAAATTTTCAACTTTTGGTACAAAAAATGTCTTGATTTCTAGTTGAGGAAACCCGAAATTTGAGATTTGAAAATTTTGGGTTCTGAGGTTCTGAGGAAGTTTTGAGAATCTCGGAATTCTGTGAATCGAAGTCTTCAGGCACTTCGAATGTTTCGTAATTTCAGATTCCCTCCAAAGTTTCAAAATGTAAATAACCCAAAAAATCTAGACAATCCCCAGACTCCAAAAAAAGAAACGAAAAAAAGTTTTTTTTCCAAAAAAATCCGAAATATCAGAATTGGATGAAGTTTTAGAAATCAAAGATAACGACAGAATGGACTCAAATTTCGAAGAATGCAAATTTCAGATCAAAATTCAGATCAAACCACAAACTCCAAACATAACGAAAATTTAATCAACTCATATTTTCCACCCAGAACCCCATCATTTTCTTGTTGTTTTCTCCACCTCATCCATTTTCTTTCCTCTCCTTATTTTCTTATTTTCCCATTCGCCCCCTTCATCCCGGAAATCGTTAGAACCTAACTGACTCACCCCTTATTTTCTCTCTCTCTCTTTTTTCATCCCAACCTTCGCGCCGTCTTAAGCTCCGCCCACATAATCAAGGCTCAGCCGAGAGTCTTTCCGAGAAGAAACAGAAAAGGAAGGAGAGGTGTTATGAGGGAAGAAGAGGAGGAAAACTTTTTCCTCCTTCCTCCCCCAAAAAAACCTTTTTTTTCATATTCGCATAGGCACATAGACATACACACATCATATTTTTCTCCTCCTTCTTTTTCTACTCTTCATTTTGGGGCTTGAGAGAGTTTTCAAGAGTTTAAGGGCCATCTGATTGTCATGAAAACTAGGATATTCTGAGGTTCGGATTCTGGGGTTTTGGCATCCAAGAGTCTAGGATTCTCAGATTCTCTGCTTCTGGGCTTCTGGATTCCAAGCGAACCCAAAATTTTCAAGAGTCTAGCTTTAGGATCGAGTGTTTAGCAGATGATTCTATAGATTCATGATTCTAGGATTCTAGGTCTTTTAAGATTCTTGAGACTCTCGAGGTTCTTCAGATTCTAGGATTCTGGGATTCTGGAGCTTCAGAAGAGCCACAAGTTTTCAGTATAGCATGTCAGAGATTCTTTGAATAATTATTCGACTTAAAAATCCGAATTTTTGCATGCGTAGCGGTCGCGTCGCGGCTGTTTTCTGGCATCGTGGGAGAAGATTTAGAGAAATTGCGAATTTGAGAAAATGGCAGAAATTTTTTTTTTTTGAGATTTCCAGATTTCGAAATTCAATTCAAAATCTCCATAACTCGGCTTCAAACACTCCCAAAACGTTGTTTTTTCTTACTATTACGAGTTATCAAACTTTTCGATTGAAAATCGAAAAGTTCAGAAAATGAGATGACGTCATCGAGATTCTGAAGTTTTTCGATCCTTCGAATTTAGGGAAGTCGATTTTTCAGGTTTTTGAGAGGTTCTAAGTTTCCCAATATCTGAACTTCCGAACTTCATCCTAGACACCCAAAACAAAATCTTGTGGACCTCAAAAAGTTTCGAAATTTCTCGAACAAAAAGTTCATAATTGCCAGTCAATCCCAGACTGACACATCCATGGATACATCAAGAGGTCTGGACCAAAAAAAAATTCCAAAGTTTCATTTCTAGTCTTTCGTCTTCTGGATTCTGAAGAGCTCTCTAGTTTCCGAAATTTCGACCACCTGAGATTCTGATTCTTTCACATTCTGACAAACATGAAGAAGTATCCGATTTCATCACATGCATTTCCTCTTCTTTTCTCTTTTTTAGACTTTTCCTTACATTTTTTTTTTCCATGGCTAGATTCCAAGATTTTCAGGTCCACCCCTCCTCACTTGAACCCCTTTGTAAAACTCTCTGCAACCATGGCCGGCTTCTTGATGAAACAAATGGTGGGCAATCAGCTGAACGAGGTGACCGGCGGTCTCGGTCTCGGCGAGAAGGAGGGCGAGAAGACCGAGACGGGCGAGGATCCGGAAGTGGTCGCCGCGCGTCTCGAGCAGGAGGAGCGCCGTAAGGAGAAGCATCGTAAGATGGAGCAGGAGCGCGAGAAGATGCGACAGGGCATTCGCGACAAGTACGCCATCAAGAAGAAGGAGGAGGGCGTCGCCATGGACTTCACCGAGGGACGCATCGGAGGTTGGTGATATTGCGAGGGCGACAATTTTTGTCCCTATAATCTGGGTCCGGGTGAAATCGAGTTTCAGATTCCGGTAGATCAAACTTCCGATAGATCAGACCTGTTTTTTCGATGGAATCAGAGGATTAGGCAACACGCGTGGCGGCGGTTATCACATTTAGATTCTTCTACTTTTTTTCTGGAGAAAAATTTTCCGATTAGGTTTTTCTCGGAATTTTTTTCCGAAAAAAATTTCGAGTTAGATTTTTCCGACTATTGTTTTTGGGAAATTTTTTCGAATTAGATTTTTTCCGACTTTTTTACAAAAAAAATGGAGAAAATCGGGAATTTTCGGAAAATTTTCCGAACAAATTTTTTCGGAAAATTTCCGACCAGAAAAGTTTTTCCGAATAAAGCCGAAAAAATCGGAACAACCGTTTTCGGATTCCGAGGAAGCTTGGTCATAACTCGAAACCCATGTGAGCACTTTGCAAATTTTTATACCAGGATCTAAATCTGCAAGGTCGATTCCACCTCGACCAAGATTATGAGAAAATATCAACCTCCTTGTTAGATATAAACTTTCAAACCTCCATAACTCGGCTCAAAGTAATTTTAGAGGGAGAAGAGTTTTCGGAAAATCGGAAAGTGATTTTTCTTTCCGAATTTTTTTCGGAAAAAATTTTCCGACAAGATTTTTTCCGAATTTTATTTCGGAAAAAAGCTCAATTTTTAGTCCAGGAAATGGCGAATTTTAACTTTTCCGATTCCAGGACCACGCAAGACTCCCGAGGAGATCGCCGCCGAGATGAACGCCGAGGACGACTCGCTCATCGGACAGCTCGGGCTCACGGAGCAGGTCGAGAAGGCCAAGACCATGGCCACCGGAGCCTTCGAGACTGTCAAGGGATTCTTCCCGTTCGGCAAATAAATTGATCTCCTCAACTTTTAAATGAAAAAAAACCAAAAAAAAAAAAGCATTGTCTTAGATTCCCTTCCTCCGAAAGAATGCCAAACTAGTCGCCCCCGAAACCGTCTGAGATCTCCTTTTCACTTTGCTGCAAGTGCGCTCTATTGGAATTCCACATTCTCAATGGAGCAATCTTGCGTTCTAATTTATTTATATGTATTTTTCTGTAGAAATGATGATGATGAAACGTACTAATAACACTAATAATAATAACCTTTAATAAATATTTATCTGGGAAAATTTTTCGAATGATTTTCGTCAATAGAGCGCAGTTACATCAAGACTTAGAATCCAGGAGAAATCGTCTAGCATGCAAGTGCGCTCTACCTGACAAACACGTAGCCTGGGAAACAAGAGGAAAAGATGATATCTCTCATTGTCCTCTTTTCATTCCTCCCTTCCGATAAATGTCGCCTACACCAGGTCTTCTAGTGATTTCCGAGAAAAATGTGCAGAATTTGAAGGAGTTGTTAGGTTCAGCAAACGATTCTAACGTCGAGAGACTCTATGTGAGGTGAGTATAGTGTGGAAAATCGATAAAAAAGAGAGCAAAAGCAAAACGATCCGAGGTGGAGTCGAACCAAAACCCCACGAGAGGTAGTCGCCACTGTTAACGACCACACCACGCGCGCCATCGAGGTCAACGAGGAGAGAGGGCGTACAAAAGCATGGTGTGCGGCGGCGCTTGATAAGAAAACTTTTGCAGACTCTCGCTTCCACGAACCGATTCTCTCATCGCTCAAATCTACCTACTCTCCGCCAGTATTTGCCCGAAAATCGATGTGCGAATTCTGGTGAAATCCGAGACTCCAAAAGGCTATATTCTCATTGGAGATGAGCAGAAGCCTTCGAAAACAGAAGAAGGTCTCCGTAAAAAGTACAAAAAAGTGGTGCTCGGCGGCACGTTCGATCGTCTTCACAACGGACACAAGGTTCTTTTGAATAAGGCCGCCGAGTTGGCGTCCGAGCAGATCGTCGTTGGTGTCACCGATAAAGAGATGCTTGCAAGTGGGTCAAACTACAAACTACAAAAACTTTTTATAAAATTGAAAAATTTCCAGAAAAATCCTTGTGTGAATTGATCCAATCGGTGGAGTTTCGAATGCAGAAAGTGGTCGATTTTGTTGAGGACGTTTCGGGGGAGGTTGGTGATTTTTCAAGGGTCGAAAGACTACAAAATACAAACTACAAACTACAAAATACAAACTACAAACTATAAACTATAAACTACAAACTACAAACTACAAACTACAAACTACAAACTACAAACTATAAACTATAAACTATAAACTACAAAACACAAAAAAAAACGACATTTTTGCAAAAAAAATTTTGATAAGCCCCGCCCCCCTTGGCAAGCCAAAACGAATGTGAAGAGGCGGGGCTTATTTTCAAATTTTTTTTCAAAAAAAAATTACGAAAAATTTCGAACATAAGCCCCGCCCCCTTGTTTTGAATACAAGTGGGTGGGGCTTTGCGAAAAATTATTTTCCCGATTTTTTTTTTCGAAAGCGACAATAACTGGCGTCAGATCTAACGCCAAGTCCGCATACCAAAAGTTGACACACCCACGCAAAAATGCAGAAGAAATTCAAAAATCTTCCGCAAAGAGTGCAATAGAGCGCACTTGCGCCTTCAAAAAATCAAATTTTTCAGGCCAAATGTCACACCGAACCAATAATAGACCCGTACGGACCGTCGACCCGGATGCCGGATCTCGAAGCGATCATCGTATCCAGAGAGACTGTCAAGGGAGGCGATGCCGTTAATAAGAAACGCGTCGAGAACGGAATGAGCGAGTTGGATGTGATNATGCCGTTAATAAGAAACGCGTCGAGAACGGAATGAGCGAGTTGGATGTGATTGTGGTGGAGTTGGTGGAGGGCACGGATGAGATTCTGAAGGAGACGAAAATCTCGTCGAGCTCTCGAAGACGTGAGGATTTGGGACGTCTTCTGAGACCAGTCCGGGGCCATAATAAGAAGCACTATTTCATTAATTTGATTGGAGAGCGAGAATCGAAGAAGGAGGAGATTGGAAAATTTTTGAGCGAGAAGGAGGGCATTGAGGTTTTCGATTACGCTGATTTGCAAGGCAAGAAGTTGGCGGAAGTTTCCGCGGAGCCCAGCAAGGCAGCAGTTATAGGTGAGTTTACAAAAAGCGATATATCTCGAGAACTATAAACGCTACAAAAAAGTTGTCAACTAACAAAATGTAGATCTTAATAAGAGCTATCGATTGATGTATTAAACAGCTAAAAATAATGAGGGTGAGCTGAGATATTATGTTGTTTCCGGGTGACCTACAACGGAAGATGAGAAAAAAGATATATCTCGAGAACTGAAAACGCTACAAAAGAGTTGTCAACTGACGAAATGTAGACCACAATGAGACCTATCGATTGGTATAAAGAACAGCTAAAAATGTTAAGGGTGAGCTGAGATATAGTGTTGTTTCCGGCTGGCCAACAACGGAAGTCGAAAGAAAACATCATATCTCAGCTCATCGTCAATATTTTCGACTGCTCATTGAATCATTCGATAGGTCTCATTGTGATCTACATTTCTTCTGTTGGCAACTTTTTTGGAGCTTTTCAAATTCCCGAGCCATTCGCCAATCTCCAAATTTCCAGTGCTCCTCTCCAACGACACCATCGATTTCGTGAGCAACGAGTGTTGGCATGCTCTCGAAGTTGCGAATCCCCAACGACCTGTAAAAACTGATCGAGACACCCAAAGCGACAAGACATCTGAAAGCTCTCCATGGTTCCACGTGGCATTCTTCGCTCACTGGAGTGAAGAGGAGACCCGCAAGCAGGTGGACAGGGCGGTGGAGGCGTTGATGAAGAGGATCCTATAATTTATGTATCTACTTTGGATTGGGTGATACTTGTTTCTTTTTTTTTCGTTGCTTTTGTCTGTGATGAATAAATTATTCGGAAAAAACTTTCGAAAAAAGTTTTTTGAAGCACTGTCAACCTAAGTCTAGAAAATTTATATGCTCTTTTTCTCATAAAGAGTATCTAGATCAGGGCTGTGCGAAGAAAAAGTTTCGAAAAAGTTTCCAAAAAATTTCGAAAAAAAAATTTCGAAAAAAAAAATTCCGAAAAATGTTTCGAAAAAAAAAAATTTCGGAAACTTTTTTTTGCACATACCATTCCGAACCTTCTGAACCTTTAGGTTAAAATTTCAAGATTATAACTTATGATTTATTTTCGAATTTTTCGAAAAAATGAGTTTGAAACATTTTTGGATCTTAATGGATTCTGAAGTCTCTAAGGGGCAGAATCCGACAAATTGGAATTTTCAGATTATTCAAATTGAGATCATAATCTTCGGATGCTCTTCATCCGATTGGTATTCTGGAATCTCTCATTTTTACATTTCGGAACCTCCCAACACCGGGAAAAAGTGTCGTCTTCAAGGTTTTTTTTATTTTCATCGTAACCATAATGAGAGAAAACAAATCAAATCGAAACAATAGGAATCGAGAGAAGACTATTAGCAGAATTTCTGGTGGAAACATTTGCGCTGAAAAAAAATTTGCACCAAAAATCCAGCTTTTGATAAAATGAACAAAAACGATTCAACAACAACAACGAAATAACAAAAGGTGCTTGAAAGGATGATAATAATACAACAAGGAATCCAGATTTATTAACGCTTCTTGGTTTTCATTCGATGCGCGACACGAGCCTTCTGGAACTTGGAGTCCTCCGGTCCGTGACGGGCGGCCTTCACCGACTTTCGAGACACCGAAGCCAACGCCGACGTGAATCCCCCGCGTCCTCCTTTTCCTCCCGACGCCTTCGGTGACTTTGGCTGCGGCTTCTGCACACCTCGCGCGCCTGCGTTGACCAGTGGAATGTCTCGAAGCGACGACTTCGCGTTGGACTTCTTCTGCACAGGACGTCCTCCTGGACCGCCCTTCGCATTGCCAGTGGACTCGACGACGGCGCGGATTTTGCGATGCTTGCTGAGGCGAGCGCGTTTCGCTGAGCGAACGTGGTAGGCGGCCTCGTGCTCGGCGGCAATGTCTTCGGGCGACTTGGCCGCGTGCGCCTTCTTCTTCGCCTCGATCTTCATCTGACGTTTTTCGTCGCGTTTTCGTTGCTTTTCTGGAAGAAGAAATATAGATTACTATTTATCGTCAATCTTGGCCTAGGATCCGACAGCTCGGCCATCAAGAAATTCCGCCCCTTTTGACTACTTTGACTTTTACTAAACTCAGCCCATTTTCACTGACTACCCTACTTTCAAAGTTGTCATTATTGCTCAGAATACGCTACCCTTGCTTCTGCAAAAAGAGGCGGAGCTTTCGTGGAGAGATTGCCGGATCCTAGGCCATGGATGATGCTCAAACTCCAGAAGCCTCCCCACGTCTTCTAACACAAACTCACCAACTTGCGACTCCTTCATCATCCAGACCCTCTTCTCCTGCGGCGCACCACCCGCCTCGCCAGCCTCCAGCGCATACTGTGTCTTTGCCATCGACGCCTCGGCGATTCTCATCTCCTTCTCGGCGCGATCCTCCTCGTCGATCTGCTGAATCGTATCCTCCAACTCGTCGATGCGTCTTCTATACGCCTCCACGACTTCTGGAGCCACCAGTCTCTGCTTCAACGTACGATCGGCATTCGAGTTCACGATCTCCTTGAGCAACTTTCGCTCCTCCTCTCCGACAAGCGAGATGGATCGTCCGGCTTTGCCGGCGCGAGCCGTACGTCCGACACGATGGATGTACTGTTTGATGCTCTTCGGCATGTTCATATTGATCACCGTCTGCACACCCTCGATGTCGAGACCGCGGGAAGCGAGATCCGTGGAGACGAGCACGTCGATCTCGGCCTTTTTGAACTTGGACAGCGACTCGATACGTTGTCCCTGGGTCAGACTCGACTGCATTTGGCCGACTTTGATTCCAAGCAATCCCAGAAGGATTTGCATTCGCTGACAGTCTTTTTTGGTGCGCACGAAGACGATTGTGTTGGTTTGGAAGGTTCGCGTGACCAGTGCGGCCACCATCGACTCTCGATCGGTCTCTCTGCCGGCGCGGATTCGGATGAACTCTTGACGAAGCTTCAACGCTGTGTCCGTGTTCTCGTTGATGAAGATTTTGACGGGTTTCTTGAGCGACATCGATGCGAGCTCGTCGATCTCCTCGGTCATTGTGGCGGAGAACAGTAGGGTTTGACGGTTTTCAGCGCACAGACGGATGAGCTCGTTCATTTGGTCGCGGAACGCTTCTTCGAGCATACGATCGGCTTCGTCGAGGACGAGCACCTGGAATGAGGAGGGTTGGGGATTGGGATTCGGAGTTTGATTCTGAGCTTTCGTTTCGGAAGATTCTGAATCCTTCGTGAATCTGAGGACTCTCAATCTAAGGCTTCTAAGTCCTTTGTGAATCGAAGGGTTCTGAACACTTTCTGAATCCAAGGATGCAGAATCCTTCTCGGATCTCAGGATTCTAAATTTAAAAAAAGGGATTCTGAATTTTTTCTAAACCTGGCAATGAGGATTCTGGATCCTTTCTAAGAATTCTGATTCAGCTTCTGACTTGGAGGACTCCCAATCTTGCAAAAATCTAAGGATTCTTGATTCCACCTGATTCTAAGGATTCTGAATCAGACGAACGTGGTTTTTTTTCTAATCTCAGGATCCACGGATTCTGGATCGTTTCTGAACCTGAGGATTCTGGATTTTATTGGAATCCAAGGCATCGAGATTCTTTCTGACTCTGAGGTTTAGCTTCTGAGGATTCTGAACCTCTTCTGAATTTGAGGATTCTGGATTCTGAATCCGACGGTCGTGGCTTCTAACTAACCTCAATGGATCCCAAATTGAAGCTCGGCGAGTTGTGCAAATGATCAATGAGACGTCCGGGTGTGGCGACGACGACATCTGGACCGGAACGAAGTGCGGCTTCTTGAGCTTTCAGATCCAGTCCTCCTGAAAAATCATGGTTTTTTTTTTGGAGATTCTGCACTTTTTTCCTTTTTTTTTCCTACTAAAAAGTACACCGACTTTTCTTTGTCATCGACGTCAGCCATGAGAACCCCCATTTCCCACTACTGCTGTACAAACATTGCCATGTGCAAAAGGGAGGTGTGTATCGAATCCGCGGCACGAATCTCTCTCGGAGCCTCTCAAATCATTTTCAACTATGAACCGACGCGAGAAGCATCGTCATGAGCTCGCTCTCCTCGCCTCNCGAGAGCGCCTACGTGCTGCTGACCATGGCCGGCTCGCTGCTCGCCGTGCAGTTCATCGTGATGCCGATCGTTCAGCGTAGTGCGAGTCCGAAGAGACTCTTGCAAGTCTCGCTGGTGGGACTCTTCTTGAGCTATTTGTCGGCCGCCTTCGCCAACAGTTTCGAGCAAATGTTGATGATTACTGCGGTGCAGACGGCTGCCTACGCAGTGGCTTATGCTGAGTCCTCCACACAGATTACGACGTAAGTTGGACTGCTCTAGACCATTGAGATCCGTAAAAGTTGCTTGGATCGAGCTCTGAGACCTCTTTAAAGGTTAAAGTTGCCGTCAAATCTTTCATAAGCCATATCTATAGTTCTAGGAGTCTTGGAGCTCCGAAACTTGCTCGCCAACTATTCGAATTTCGAGATTGGAACCACAGTTTGAGGCTCTGAAATTTTGGTCGAAGAAAACCTCCACCGGAGAACTCTATATCATCTAGATCTAGATACCTATATCTCGACTTCCAGAAGTCCCAGAGCTCTGAAACTTCCCCAAACTCTTCCTTAAAATACCAAACTTCCCTCCAATCCAAAACCACGCCCATTTTTTCAGCGCCGTCGAGCTCACCGACCTCGGCAAAGCCACCGGACTCGCATCTATGGTTCAATGGCTCACCCACTTCATCCTGCCCATCTACGCCTCCCAGCTCGTCGAGCATCTCCACTACACCTACGCCTTCTACACCTCCGCCGCGCTCTCCGTCTTCCTCTTCGGCTATATCTCCGTCTACGGAAAGGAGACGCCGAATCGGTCGGGATCTCTGCTGCCATCGCTCTCGGCTACTAACTATTGATTGCTCCAAAACTCCTCCAAACTAATTTATTACCCCCTGTACTCCAACCTTCCTCTAACGGGCCAGTCTTCTTGTTATAATTCCTTGTTCCAATTTCTCCGAAATAAATGTCCAATAAGAACCCACCTGCGCACAGACAAACTTCCAGCTGAATGAACGTCGACAGTTTTCGGAACACCTGGAACACTTGAATGGCGAGCTCACGAGTCGGGACCAAGACGAGCACCCGGGTGCAGCTGGCACCTTTCGGACGATAGACCATACGTTCGAGAATCGGCAGAACGAAGGCGGCGGTTTTTCCGGTTCCCGTGGCGGCGCAAGCGCAAATGTCCTGGAAATAAGGTTTCGAGGGTTCAGAATCTCCAAATTCTACAGGGTGCGCCAAAATTATTGCAACAAAAGTCTTGACCTAGAAGGCGGCGCTGGTGGCAACTTTCCGGCATTGATTTTAACAGGATCTTATTCAGCATGTCTTAGTTACTATATAACCAAATTTTCAAGTTGTTAGCTCTATTTTGATTGAAATGGTGGCTTAATCGGTACAATAATGCACCACCATTGAATCATTATTACTGGCTACGCCAAAGTCACAAGGTAACGACTCTCAATATTTTTTGAAAAACTTTTTGGAAGACTACCAAAAGTTAAAAATAAGTGAACTGAGTTTGAAACTACCTAAAACTTGTAAAACCACAACTTTTTATCCCATATAGTACGATCTAGAAAGTCAGAAAGAGAGATAACCGAAATTCACTATATGACAGGTAAAAATGATTTTGCAGCTCAATTTTGCAAGAATTTAAAGGGGTTAAATTGCTAATAGTGAGCTCAAACTGAGTCTATATTATGTTCAAAAAGTTGGAATTCTATCGTGAAAGAGCAAGTTTTGCCGAACACAAAAGTGCAAAGTTTCACTTGCTGGCACGCTCCTTAGTGAACATTTGAAGGCGTTGTTCAATGACGAGAATTTCAACTGTCGAAGCTGTATTCAGCTGTCACAGTTATTCAGTGGTTACAACGATATCACAGTTACTAAATGAACACAAAAAATTAATTGTCCGAGCTTTTAATAGGCCACAGGGAGGGCTTTTCGAGTAATGCCCCTGAAAGTGAGATTTCGCTCATTTTCAAGGATTCTGAGGTGAAGACCAATAAGTTGAGGAGACTTTGAATGGAAAAAGTTTCCTGAGATGAAATTAAACCTAAGAAATAATGTTTGGACATACCAACAAGAGTCTACTCTCATTCACGAGTCAAAAACTGTTCCACCCGATTCCTCGGATTATATTACTTGTTTCGGGAGCAATTTTGAAGGACCAGTCTCGCTCCCAGACTCGAATCCTCCCGGCTTTTCTGTATGGGAATACTTCCTTCGAGAGTTGACGTACATTTAAATCCTAACTTGGAGTGATTGAATGAAAATTTGGAGTCAGGATGGACCAGGATATCTCAAATTGCCACCGTGCCTTAGGGGGTGCGCTTTCGAACATAGTCAAGGATTTAGTTAGGGACAACGAAATCACACTGAACAGCCTTGATAATATAGTTTTCATAGTAGTTTCAATAAACTGTAGGCGAAATTTCAAGTCGCTTCGAGTATTTTCAGAGAAGTTACAGCACTGTGAATGTGTTGCAATAATTTTGGCGCACCCTGTATATGAAAATTGCTCAAATTTGGCTTATGGGATTGTTCAGGGAACCGGCAAAAAAACTACCAAAAAGAACAAAACTCTGCCAAAACTCGGAGACTGAACCAATCAAACTGACATTGTGAGGAAAACTGGACGAAACTATAGGGAACATATTGCCGAAATTTGGAGGCAAAATATCGACTCTGAAAATCTTCAAAGTCGATATTTTGCCTCGAATTTTCGGCAATATGTTCCCTATAGTTTCGTCCAGTTTTCCTCACAATTTCAGCCGGATTTTTGCCTCTTTGGTTAGTTTTTTGCCGGTTCCCTGAATGACCCCATTAGAAAGCTTCAAGATGCTAAAGAACTTTTCAGAATGCTCATGTGATGCCTCAGAGCATCTTCATACGTTTAGGCTCGTTTTCTAGGTTTCTGAGTCACTTTCGAGCTGGAAATCGCATCGATAAGCTTCGGAAAGGCTTCAAACTGCTCAGGTGCAGATTTGCAAGTGTTGGCTCATTTTTAAGGCACTTGATTCGTCTAGTTTTGCTCCAAAATGCTCAAGAATACTCCATAGTTATCTTTCGGTGCCTAGGAGGACTTTCCAACATTTTATTCTCATTTTGAAGGTGTCTGAGACATTTTCGAGCCTTGCGAAATGCTTGAAAATGTCCACCACTGACTTATAGAGCTCCAACAATGTCTAGGAGCATCTCCATATGTCTTGGCTTATTTTTGAGATGTCTGAGATCTTTTTGAGACGAAAAACCTCACCTTTCCAGTCAACGCCACGGGAATACACGCCTGCTGAATGGGCGTCGGATCCGTATAGCCTGCGCCAGCGCACGCCTTCAGAATCTGCCTGCTCAGATTCATCTGCTCAAACGAGACGTTCACATTGGTGTCCAGCGATTTGCCGTCGATAAGAGCCGAGAAGAAGTCGTCCTTGTCGGCGACCTTTCTCGATTTTCCCGCCTTCTTCTTCTCTCGCACCGTATCCCTCGTCTCTTTACCGCCCAACTGCTGCACGTCGTCCTCCTCGTTGATCTCCACATCGTCGTCCTCGTCCTCAACGATCACCGCTTTTCCGGTATTCTAAAAGTTTGAGTTTAGCTTTTTGAACGATTTGGAACCAAGATCACCTTCAACTTTCTCATCTCCGCGATTTTCTCGTCGAGACTCGTCGGATTCTGCTTCTTCAGATACTTCTGCAAATCCTCGGTCTCTCGATCCACGTAGAGGGTGTCGGACTCGAAGACAAAGTCTTGAGCAAACTCCTCCGCGGCGTTGGCCATCTTCTTCTTCTTTCTGACGGTGACGGCCTCGTCGTTGACTTGCTCGTCGTCCGACTCGTCTACCTCCATCTCCTCGTCCGACTCGACGGTCTTCGGGAATAGATTGACCATTGCTCTGGAATATGAGGAAGACTTGAGGGGAAATTTTGGAGAAAAGTGGGATTTTTTGTGTTTTTTGGGAGCGCTGGAATATGAGAAGATTTGAGGGGAATGTAGTGGTTTTCAGCATGAAAATTTGTGGGGAAATTTAGGTTTGAAACGAAATTTTGAATCTGAATCTTTGCAACTCTTGAGTTTCCCAGATTTCATGATTTTTAGGATTCTCAAGAGTTTTAGGTCCGCTTTTTTGAAGTTTTTTTGAAATTTTCGAAACGAAAATTCCATTTTTCCAGTTTTGATGACAATAAACATATTTTGAGACTTCAGGAGACGTTAGAAATGTTCAAATTTTTCAAAAAAAAAATTTCGACTTGTCGAAAATCTTTTTAAAATCTGAAAACAGGAAAAGTAAAATAAATGGCCAAAAAACCAATAAAAGTACTCAAAGAATCCAAGAATCTGTGAAAAAGTTTCATTTCTGTCTACTGCCAAAAGAGCGGCGATCATGATGATCATTATAAAAAGAGACCGAGAGAAAATTAATTGAAAAAAAGGGGGTGTTAAAACGAGTGTACTCGAACAAAGCAAGGGATTAAATAAGGGGCGGGGTGAAACACAAACGCGGACAACTTATTGAAACAAAACCCGAGAATTGCTTAAGAATAAGTGGAAAAAAAACAGCAGGAGACAATTTTAAAATATGAGATTCTGTGTGTTCAATTAGGCGGGTGGGAATAGATAGGGGGCAGAGAGAAGTGATTTGAATATAATAGTATGGGGGGAATGTTACAAAGTTCAGAAGAATGATGGTTATTATGCATTCGAGACGGTGCAATGAGGGTACGGTAGAGTTTGGATTTCGGGTTCTCTTGGAGCAGTTATTGAAGGTTCATGAAGACTGGCTGAAAGAATCAATAGTTATAGCCTATAGTCTGCCTTGAGAAACTCACCGCCGAAATCTGCGTGGTCTTCTGCACCTCGTTCTTCGCCACCACCATTATCGTGATCCTGTCGTTGACGGGAATCAGCTGATTCTGATGGAAGAGCACGCGGAACTTTTGCGACTTTGTCTTGCACGGCCACGGTTGCGAGATGCCCCAGTCGATGGGATGCATGTCCGCTTGGACGCTGCCGTTCATGCCGTTGAATTTCAGCGACGCCACTTGGATGTAGACTTGGATGGTCTGGAAGAAGAGAGGGAGTGTTCTATTGGATTGTGAATGTGACAAAGGATTCCGTGAATGTGGCAAAGGATTCCCAGAGACAGTTTTGACGCACAAAAAACCCACCGTCTCCTCCAAAAATCCCAAATACTCATAGCCAATCCTTCCGCCAATCTGCCAATTCTCGCGGAAGTCTTGTTGCGACGACGTGATCGTCACCGTCAAATCCGGACACTGCTGAAGATGCGAGTAGCACGACGGTGGCCTCGGCAGACGCGACGAGTCTCCCGTGGAAATGATCACCGCCGTCGGCACGAACGGAACCAGCAGTTTCATGGTGTTCTCGTTGAGTCGCGTTCTATCGATGAGGCTTTGCGGGCCTTTGGGTTCCAGAGACCCCTCGAGATGCCCCATTCCGACTGGCGTCGGAATCGGCGCCCATCGAGGACCACCGGGCATAGGCGGCTGAAATTGTGGACGTTGAGGTTGTGGGGCGGGCTGGACGAGGCCAGCGCGAGCGATAAGAGCAGCGGCTTGAGCTGCGGTTCTGCCGCGAACCGATGGAAGACTTCCGTCGGGCAGCACGATTGGAGTTCCTTGGAAATTTGGTCTTTGTTGGGGAATCTGGAAATTGGGAGGTTTCAGAATAGCAATATTTTGATGGTGGATTCGAAAATCCCTCTTCAAACACCCAAAAATTGTCTCAAAGAAGTCATTTTTCAAAAGCATTGTCACTCAATGTTTCACCGTTTTCCACCTTCTTACCTGTCTCTGAATGACTCTTCTGATTGGCGGCGCAATCTGATAGTCAAACTCATGGTAGTGGTTCTGAACTCGACGCTGTTGCGCTGGCATCATCACTTGACGACGCTGCGGCTGCATGGCTTGCTGCTGACGATACGGTTGCGCCGCCGCCGCCGACGTCGA
>LR543307.1:0-124548 GCA_900536305.3 Caenorhabditis sp. 40 LS-2015
TATATATATATATAGAGATAACTGGAGGTCATACCAGTTCAAAACATGTCACTTTTCTATTTCTGAATTTCTACGTGACGTTGTTCTGACTTGAAAGTCCAGATAAAATATCACTTCTTTCGGTTTCCTGTTGTCAAACTGAGATCTTCAATTTATTTTGATAATTTTAAGACTACCAAAACGGTTAGTCAGAAGAAAACAAAAATTTTCTTTTTTGGAAGAAATGTCATCGAATTCTGTGTAAGTGAGAATTCTGCCGACCTTCTGTGAGATCATCAGAAACTATCAGGCCTACTGACGTCATCAGTGCAACAATCGAGAAAGAGACCTACTACCATGGATTGATGCCTCGAGAAGACGTTCGGATGATTCTGGAGAAAAACGGAGACTTTGTGATCCGAATGTCAGAACCGCGGCCTGGAGAAGTTCGTTCGTACATTCTGAGCGTTCTGTACAACAAACAACTAGACGATTTAAACTCAGTTAGTGTCTCCTGTTCCTCATCTGGAAGATTCTTTTGTTTTAGGTCAAGCACTTTGTGATAAACTACGCACAAAAGAAGTACTTCATAAACACAAATGTTTCATTCGACTCCATCCAAAAAATGTTGGCTCATTATCAGAAAAGCAACATTGAAATTCAGGACGGGTGCAAGTTGACGACTCCGATCCGTCGTCAGTACTGGGAATTGGATCATGAGATGATTCAGATTCACATGAAATTAGGAGAAGGAGCATTTGGAGAGGTTTCATCAGGAGTCATGAAGTTCAAGAAAGGCGGGAAGGTGGTGAAAGTGGCTGTGAAGCAGGCGAAAATGGAGAAACTGGACAAGGAACAGATCAAGAACTTCATGGCTGAAGCTAGAACAATGAGGAAGCTGGGTCACCAGAATGTTGTGAAGTTTTACGGAGTCGCTGTGATGCAGGAACCATTATATCTTGTTATGGAATTGGTATCAAATGGAGCTCTAGATAGCTATCTCAAAAAGAATGTGGATATTCTGATGGAAAAACGAATCGAAATGCTACTTCATGTCGCTTGGGGACTCGAGTATATTCACGGAAAACCCATGCTTCATAGAGACATCGCTGCCAGAAACTGTCTTTACGGAGATGGAAAAGTCAAAATTTCTGATTTCGGATTGACTCGGAATGGAACTTTCTATCAAGTCAAGCCAAATACCAAAGCTCCGATCCGGTGGTTAGCTGTGGAGACTATTAAGCAGATGGTGAGATAATTCACAAATAAGTGAAAACCAGAAAAATTCAGATATGCTCTCAAAAGACCGACATCTGGTCATACGGTATCCTCTGCTGGGAAGTTCTCAACAACGGAACAGAACCGTATCCCGGAATGACTTCTGCTGAAGTGGCGGTCCAGGTTATAAATGGATACCGTATGCCGCCGCATCTCAGTGCTCCACCCGAAGTTCAAACTCTGATGACGGTAAGTAAAACTGATACATGATACCGAGAATCTTCATAACTTCCAGAGATGCTGTGCTGAAAACGCCAACGATCGTCCCACAGCTCCAGAAGTCTCTCAAATCTTGCAACGTGTCACTGGTATACATCGTCCGAATTTTGCAGAAATCGCCAAGAAAGAAGCAGAAGAGGTACTCGAAATTCTAATTTATTTTCATTGCAAATCATTCTATCAGCTTCTCATCATGAACACGGCCACGATCAAAACAACGACCCTCCGACGGAAGGGAACTCAGCGGAAGTCACATTCTGTTCCCAGTGGAATGGGGAAGTTGAAATGAATATTATGTAGCCATGGTCTTTGTTTTCAATAAATCATATTCCTCTCAATTGTGCACATTTTTCTCCAAATCAATGTTCTCAAGTTTATTAAAATTGTGACGATTCCCAAAATGTCGTCTTTTTTTAAGCGGAAGCAGAGAAATCATAAAGTCATTAAAATCCTCCCTCGCGGTCCTCTTCGGAGTCGACCTCGATGAGCCAGTCAGCGCTGCGTCCGAAGGCGAAGAGGAGGCAGATGTTGTAGATGTTGGCTGGAATGGATCGGGGATTTTAGATGAAGACGGCATATGAATTGATCCCTTTTTCTAGATACTCGAATGTTTCCCAGAACTCGGAACCTTAATATTTTAGGACATGCTCACTTGCTCTTCACATATTTTCATAAAAAGGTTACCCTGAACTGTGAAAAATCATGTGCATGTAGTCAGTTATCGCATTTTCTGCAATATCTGATGAAGTGTCATGAAACGAGTTTCCAAGATCTGAATTATGCGTTTGAAAGGAAGGGGATGTTTCAGAAGGTTTTGAAAGGTATTCCCACTTTCCCACCACCATAGCTGAAATCGTCCTTCTTTGGTTTGTGAAACACTCAGTTTCTCCGCGTATAGTGATCATTAGCAACTCGATTACGTCAACAGCAACATTTTCGACAAAAAGGACTGTAGATCCAAAATTCACCGATAGAACGAAGCGATCAGTTTCAATTAGTTAAATTTTCTCAATATTTTCATGGAAAACTATGTTTTTTGAAGATACCAAAAATTCCAGCTCTCACCTCTGTGCAACAGCACAAAGCTATAACGAGAATGTTGTTATTGAACCCTTCCTGAATCCATAAATACTTCAAATACTCAATACAATTCCATTTTTCTCGCTATCATACGCATAATTGCGACAATCCTAATCTACCACATGTACCAACAGGCAAATCCACACAACTTTCCCTCTCTAAATTATATCTTACAGTTTTTTATAAACGATGGACGTGATGGGTGAGAAATTTCCGGCAAGCGACTCATATAGAAATGAAGAAATAGTGGAGAAGGGGAAAATGAGCATCAATCAAGAACGACACCTACAGAAACCTCGATGGTTCCCGTTATTAATGAGTCCCCATTTTTCTTCAGCTTGTCTCTCGACAACACGCTCTCGCACAAAGCGGCTTCGGCAAGAAGATTTACTGTAGCATACTCACTGAAAACGAATCCGATGAACGAGAAAATGATGAAGAAGTAGATGAAGACTTGCTGAGCAACATGAGTGGTTGGATCGTTCATTCCGCGGATCAGGCTCAACGAGATGATGATCGAAGTCATCATGGACATCTGAACATTTCAACCAAGAAAATGCATTCGAGATGTGGAACTCACCGACAAGAGCATGAGGATTCGTCGTGCAACCGGATTCTGCAACAACTTTTTCGAGAAGAAGAGAGCTTGGAGTCCGATTTGGAAGAGGGCCATCATGAACCAGTTGGCATCGGCAGCCAGGAAGATGTAGATAAGAGCCAGGCAGAGAATGGGGGAGAAGTTTTTGTGCTCATCGTGGAGGGATTCCAGAATGGTTCGCGGAGCAGAGCCAGTATAAAAGAGAAACTCCATTAGAAACAGTTTGAGTGAATCCGTGGCTTCACTTCTCACTTACCGATGAAGCTTGGTCATCATCAATTGGAATCGAGACCTTTCGAGTGACATGCGAATTCGATGGCAACGGCTGGACGTCGATGATATCCATCTTGTCCTTGTTCTCTTCCTTTGGAGTAGAATAGTCCGAACGGGCGAGAATAGCTGGCATCTTGAGACAGACTTAGGCTCTGGTTGCTTTTCCCAGACGGCTCCGCGGATTGTGGGCGTGGCCTAAGAACAATAGAAGACGACGTGGTTCAAGGAAGGATACGGTGGGTGTAGAAAAACGGAGATTGGTTGGAACATGAGGGAACGATCAAGACAAAAAATATTCAGAAAGCTTCCATTTTATTATGAGAAACTGTTCGAATCACTTTTAGCATAGAAAAAAGCTATCCATCAATCATAAATGTTAGGTTTCGAGAATTTCATTACTACATATTCAACCAATTGGAATCATTACTCATATGGAACTACAAATCAACAAAAGATGTTTTGATTTCAGAAAATGTGAGAGTTCCGATGAATTTCCCTACCAATAGTTCTGGTGTTGATTCTAAATTTTCAATTGGACTTGTGGTTCTAAACCCCAAAAAATGTTTCATATGAGAGATGTGCGAAACTCTGGAATGTTCGTTTTCAGAAGTCCTAAATGATTCCAAAAAAAAATGTTTTGTTTCCGAAAGTCTGGTACTAAAGTGAAGCATTCAGATTGATATAAGTCTAGAATCCAAAATATTATAGCCCTGCAGATAAAATTTTGATTCATTACTTTGCAGCTATCGGACTGAACACATAAAAAAACGTATTAATATTTTTCTCACACTCTGGGTGAAAGTAGGAATCACACAGATTCGGAATCTGAAATGAAGATCGGCAATGTGTTCATGTGATTCGAGTTCTGTCCTCGTAAAGTTGCAATCGCGCCTTTTGTGATAATTTGGAATCAAAACTTGTACGGTCAGTCATACCTTGGTCCAGATTGTGAGAGATGACTGTTGCTTTCATGGTTTTCAATGTAGTCAAACCTGAAGTATGTACATGAATCATTTGCTGTGCGAAACTGAGTTCGGAACTTGAAGTTTCCAGAACATTTTTCGAAAAGTCGGAATATGAAGTATAACTTCTGTGCGATCGATGGAGTATCGATGGAGTTACGGAAACTCTTTCGGAAAACGCTAACTTCGGAATTCCGAAAATTTCCGGGTCGATTTCGTACATTTCTGCTGGCATGCGAACTCTCAAGTTACTGAATCATTCCTCCAAAGTTTTATAAAACAGCTCAATCCGAGTGTGATTTTTGGCCAGCCCAAGTTTAGTCAAAATTAGTCAACTACTGTAGTTGTCTGAGCACAACACATTTCAAGTGAAGTGGTCGTATAGTAGACAAGAGCCATCAAACATGCTTTTTTCGCATCACCATGCCACGTGTCACCATGGAGAATCTAATTACACATCGTCGCAGTTTCGGTCGGATGGATTTATGGGGGAAGAAAAGGAAACGTATAATTTTAACATCGTAAACGAAAACGAAGGGGGAAGCGAACGTAGGAACAGAAATAAGCTGAGGACATTCAAAACAAGGAAAATCATGTACAGACGAAGCAGTTGATCAGTGTGGTGGTCGGTTGATGGAACAGCTGAGTATAGCGTCAATGAGCCATTGCTCACTGACTAGAGTGTATTTGGTGCAGTCTCGGAACTTTTCGCCAATCTGAAAGTTTTAGAGTATACAACATTGAAAATAGATTAAGCCTAACGTCATGTGTCAAACTATAAAGGACGAAGTTTGGCTTTAAGGAAAAGTTGTAGTATGGTGCCGGATCTTTCTCGTTGATCATTGTATCCCGTGCAGACGCAAGACCACCAGCCAATCGAATAATTTCCGTAAGAACGGTACGATCTGCAATAATTGCTTGTTGTTTGAGTCTGACAGATTACCAGATTCTCACCGAGGAAGTTGTACTTCGGTTTGGGAATGTAAAACTTGCATCCGGCGAACAATTTCGGTTGCTGAAGAAAGAAAGAAGTGTTTGGCATCTTGATTAGAACCGTTTTTACCATTCTTGTGATTGCCTTTTTCCATAGATCGATTTTGTTTTCATATATCTCGCTTTCCATCCATTGAACTTTTTGAACCGTGTACAAATGATCCTCATCGACTTTTTTCGGATCGAGAATACATGCCTTCAACCATTCTCGACTTACAACCAGTCCCGGCCTGAAGAAAAGGAAAATTTCAATATCTGGGTTCCCATGAATCGTTTCATTCCCATATCGCGCCATGGGAACTAATTTATTTTTCTTAACGTTTGCATAAAAACTCTGCTAACCGAGTCAGTTCTACACTTCCTCACAAAGATGAAGTTCATTTTGGTGAGTGTCTTAAAACCCTCGTTACTCTGAAAAGAAAATCCCTTTCAGTTCTTCCTCATCCTTTTGGTCGCTGGCATCCGCACGGATGATACTGAATGCCGTGCCGATTCGGACTGTTCTGACAGTCAGCTATGCGTCAATGGAAACTGTCTCCACTCGAATCATGCTAGTGGTCGTGTAGTTATCACCGACAAAAACAACGGAGACGAGTGTCAACCGGAATGCTCAACGGGACAAAAATGCGTTGCGGGCATCTGCACTAGTTAAATAAGACGCGGCGTTCTTCGAAATAAACCTATCCGAATTATCTGATTTCTCACAATTTCTCACTTAATTATTGCCTTGAGAGTTTCCCCGAGTTGATCTTTGTTGATGTTCAACACACATGTCTTTGGATCAGCGGCTACAACCACATGCGTCGGTGTATCCATATCCATGTTCACAAGCTGGAAACGATTTCTCTCAGAAATGGAACAAAGCATGCCACTCACATTAATCTTTCCGGGCAGCTTCCTCTTATCTGCCTCGCTGATCATTTTTTCGTCTATTAGAGAGACGAAATGAATTCTTGACTTTGGTGGAAGAATGACTGTAACAGTACATTGAGGTTAAAATTTTAGATTCAGATGTTACCAGGCTGTAACGTTCTCGGTTCTTGTTTGCACTTCTCTATCAGCCTATTCATTTTGGAGTCGCTTTTCGCCAAATCTTCTACCGTTTTTCCGTAAGCATTCCATATCTTGACACTGGCACCTTTTGATAAAAGATACTCTACCATGGATAGATTCCCCCGTCTGACAGCTTCATGGAGTGTTGTCTCGTGTGTGGGACCACATGTTGCATTGATGACAGCACCAGCTTCCACAAGAATCTTGACAGCGTCCAGAAAATTCTCCTCGACGGCCACAAATAGAGGAGTTTTCCCAAGATTATCTCTTTCATTGACACATGTTCCTGCTTCAATAGCACTTTTGAGCTGCGGAATACGGCGAGTGAGAATCGAGTTTATGATTACAACTTCTCCACGTCTTGTACCATATGAACTTCGTCGCTGAAATCAGGCTTATTGAGACTGGGGAATGTTTTGTATTTAACTCACCTGCTCCGGTTTGAGAGTCATGGATTTCTCTCCAAAGCTCATTGGTGATTGTGATCTACGCTCTTCAAGCTTAACCGAGTTCTTCCTACTGCGGGTTGATGTCGTTGACGGCTCTTCGAATGCCTGTTCAAACGTATTATAAAATCCGGTTACCTTTGTACAACCAAAGAATCACCTCTTCTGGTTCAATTTTCGGTGCCTTCATAGAGAGCTGTGCATTCTGTAGAGATGCTTGCCGTTTCGGGAGGGGAATAGTCCGAGTGAATGGGTCTTCTTCCTAAAACAAAATTCACTGAATTTATCCATGTTGCTCGAAACCGACATCTTTAACTGAACTTCCGAAAGGTTGAGCATATTTCCCGATGGTTGACGACGGAGGGGCGGTGGAACGACGCTGTAATTCAAAGTTTATTGTTCTATAATCGATTTAAGGAAGCTCTCACCCTGACAAATGGAGTGAGCAGATCATTTTCGTGAGTTCTTTGAGGAATTTGCGAATCGAAAAGACCGAACATGGGTCCGTTTGCTTCGTTTTTCACTGTTTTCAGAACGGTTGATCGTTTTGGCTTTCTCCCACTGTCTGTGGAGCTTGATGGCCGTTTCACAGCAGAACGCCTGAAATAATGTGCGTCTCCAAGTTACACCGCTGTCAAAAACATACTCTGTGCTCTTCTCACTGTAGTCATGGAAAAGATCAAGCTCTGGAGAGTAGGAGTTTTCGCTGAAATCGAAAATTTGAAATGAAACTATAAAACCTTCTCCTTACCGATTCTCCCTTTTTATTTCGGATGACTCTTCTTCCGGCCGACCTAGTTCATCTGGCATGTGTGATTGCGTCTCGAGGAATCTCTCAACTGCTTCATGATTGCTTTGCTCTCGTGTTCTTACATTCTCGAAAACGTTCTGAGTACAGGCAATATCCGCTTGTGTCATCGACATCTCTGTCGCCTGCAAACAAAAAAAGTTTTTCATTTGAATGTCTAACAGAGTAACTCACCTTTTCAAGAAGCTCCCGGAGATCAGAAAGTCTCTCGAAGCAGGTATTCAGCATGTGAGCTCCAACAATTTTGTTGGTATTCAGAGGGTACGAGCATGTTGTACATTGGCTCCGAGGCACTGAGCGCTTTCCTGGGACTTTTTGATTGAATGTCTTAATGCAGTCCCTGAATATGAATAGCGAGTTTTAAACAAAGTTTGTATAAAACTCACCAGCAAAATGCATGCTTGCAATCGGATCCAAGATATTGCAAATCTTTCTTCGGAGTTCGGCTGCAAATATATGTTGTAATACATATCAAGAATGTGTTTTCTCACCAACTACTGCAAATAATATTTCTTTGAAATTCTTCTAGTGCATGTTTTGTGTTCTCAAACATTTTCGAGGTGAAACCTCCCAGGCGCCTGCAGGCTTCAGGTTAGAAATTCAAAATTCCACGCTCACTCTGGCAAATTCGTTTTAAATCTTATCGCGATGATTTGAGGAAGATTTAAGGTGTTATAAGATCTGAAATTCGTCTTGTAAGATTTGAAATTCTTCTAATAAGATTTGAAGACTTCAATAAGATTTCAATACTTTCTCATAAGATCTGAATATTTTCTGATAAGATTTGAAAAATTGACTTCTTATAAGATCTGAATATCAAGATTTCGATAAGATTTGAAATTTAAAATTGATATTCAGATCTTATAAGAAGTCAATTTTTCAAATCTTATCAGAAAATATTCAGATCTTATGAGAAAGTATTGAAATCTTATTGAAGTTTTCATATCTTATTAGAAGAATTTAAAATCTTACAAGACGAATTTCAGATCTTATAACACCTTAAATTTTCCTCAAATTTGCTCAAATCATCGCGATAAGATTTAAAACGAATTTGCCAGAGCAGCGCGCTTTCCCAATGCGCGTAAAGTGTGACGTTCAGGAACTCATGGCATTTTGAATGACGCGCATTCGATTTGTGTAAATTTTTTCACCTGATTTTTTCACCCATTTATAGACTTATTCATTAGAATTAATCGACAAAAAACATGTCGATTAATTCAAGTCATTAGTGCATTTCAAAAAAATTTTTAAACAATTAACCGTAATGAGCCTTTGAGGTCTTGCAGTGATAAGCTGATTAATTGTTGATAAATTGTGCAAAATCAACTGATTAAAAAAACTACTGAATAGAATTAATATACATTTTTTGTCGATAAATTCTAATGATTAAGTCTATCAGGAATGATCTGGGAATTAATTGTTCAAAAATTTTCTAGCTTTGTTTTAAAGTTTCTCGTTTCTAAACCTACTTTTTCATATTTAAGCATGAGGCCGCCTAGTGAGCTGCTCGACATAATTTCAAATCTTGCCGAGCTCGATCCATCGACAAGAAAAGGAGCTGTTAGACAATTGGTGATCAAACAAAAAGTAATATCAATATCTCAAAAACAATTTAAATAATAGCTGCTCTCTTTAGGAACTTGCTGACGATGAAATCAACAACTATGTCATCGAGAGGCTCATTGCTGGATGTGCCTCCTCTCGTGCTGCAGTCCGTTTAGGACACACAACTGCTCTGGGCACCATTCTCACATCAGAGACTGGCGAATCTTGGAATCTCGAGAAAGTCTTAGCTGTCGCCAACAAAAAAATGGATTTGACAGAGAAGGTTAACATTGTCGTTTTTTAAAAAGTTTCTAAAATCGCTAAATGTTTACTACTTTCAGACGGTTGGAAGTGGACATGCCATCGGACACTATCTTGTTCTTGTTACATACGTACAGACAAGAAAACTGAAGGAAACCGAGTTGGCTGCAATTGTAGAGCATTCAAAGAAGATCAGAGATGTCGTCCCGACTTTGGCTTTCTCACTGATTAACCTTCTTTGTAGTATGGTTTCTAAAACAAAAGAGAACTTGTTCCAGAAGGTAATAATTGCATTCACATCTCCTTGTATATATCCTTATTCAGAGCCTCGCGCCAGTTGTGGAGATGTATCTGGAAGGTATCAACTCGCAGTTCACACCCGAAAACATCTATCTGGCGTTGCGCTTCCGAGAATCCCACACTGCTCTGGTTTCGAAATATGCAAAGTTTATCAAGAAGAACGGCTCGGTCCAGTTTGCCGATGATCATTACCCCAAGCTTCTGGCTGCCTTGAAGGTATTTAATGGCTCGATTTAAAAAAAAGTATACTTTTCAGAGATGTGATTTCGCAACGCTTCAAATTTTCCTTCCACTTCTCATCAAAACGTCGATTGATGCTTCTGCATTCGATAAAATTTATTTGAGTATGTTCAACATTACCGAAGTTGAAACTAACAATAATCTCGAATATTCAGAAGTTCTCGAGCCATGGGCGCTTTCCAGCAACGAAACCAAGGTTTTCGACAGAATCATGAATATTGTCACTCAGTATTTCGAATTCGGAGGAGACGCAAAATCAATCGTCGTAGTTTTCACCAAGGAAGTTCTGAACAGAATGGAGACGGCTGCTCGTGGAAAAGGACAATTTAGATTGTTGAGCAAAAAGGTAACGCGTCAATCATTTATACCAGGTTCAAAAATACAGACAAAAATACTATCTAGGATTAAAGATAAACAGGTTTCTGCGATCGAATATTTCGTTGGATCTGCTTGATTGACTTTCTCAAAAGTGCTTGGCAGTCGTCCGGTACTGAAAAGTTATGAGAGTTTTTCGAAAGCTTGTATGAACTAACGTGTCTTGCACTGTTGAGTCAGTTCCTCGTTTTCAACACAGTATTGAGATGTTATGTCGCACTCAATGGTACACAAGTCCAGAACTGGGAGCCAGACAGCATCAGAGAATGGGTCACCACCTGAAAGTTCGGTATAGTTGGACATTCTCGTTAGTTCTAGAACAGCTCACACAGTTTCGAGTTATGAAAAAGGAATTGAGATACCGATTCGTATTGGACTCGTCTTCTGGATGCTTGTCCGCAAACCGCTGTTAGTAAGAGGTATCCAATAATACATGAGTACAGCGCGTTCATTTTTATTCGAGAATACTGTTGAAAATTGGAAAGAGACTGAAGAAAGGGAGGCAGTCGATTGTAGAACAGCACGCATTGTTTGTTGAAAACCAAAATCAGTAGTGTAAAGTAACGGGATTCTGTGTAATGAAGACACTTACAGTCTTTTATTCAAAGAAGTGATGATGACACATTGAAGACGCGACCTCGTTATCGTTTTCGTTTTATGAACAAGACGTAGTTATTACCAGTTTTTGTCTTGTAGGAATTTAAGAGTAGGACGTAACGGCGGGTTTGAGCATCTTCAGCAGGATGATTTGCAAGATTACAGGTCGAAGACTTCTCGTCGTTCATTAAATCGAAATTCGCTGATCTTCATGACGAAGATGCTTACTCAACGTTGAAGGCGCTCGAACAGTGTGGAAATGTGGACAAGGCCTGTGGCACTGGACTCACTTCATCTCTTCTCTCGAATCTCGGAAAGAAACAGATAAAACTGTGGATCAAGGTATCGAAGCGGTTTTTTTCCATAAACAAATTCTCAAATATGGTTTTCAGGACAATCTGACCAATCAGGACGAAGTTCGAAAGATTGTTTCCGCATTCGGCAACTGGAGTGAAAGCTCTCGTGTCGCTGTTCTGACGGCTCTCCTCGCACAAAAAGCAACAGAAACGAGTCAATCAGTGGTAACAAGTATTATTGATTCTCTTTTCTATGTCAAGGTAAAAATAGCTGTCAGAGGTGTTCTCAATAACTCGAATCACAGACTCGCGCCGGAGAGTTCGCTTCAATTCAAATTTCGGATAAGAATCAAAGTGTTCTTCGAGAATTGGTTGTAGCTGTCCAAAGTGAAGAAGAAGTCGCCAAAGCTGAGAAAACAATCGGAAAATCTAAATTGCGCAAAAAGTGAGGGATTTTCAACGTTCTCACCTTCATCAAATGCTTTCAGGTCGCTTTTGATTCTCTGGTATGTGTCTCGACTTTGGTCACGTATTTCTGCCGAATCGACTGACTCTGAGGCCTACGATTCCGATAGTGCTGAAATTCTGACTATCGCAAATAATGAGTTGGATGCCAACAACTCTCTTGTCTTTGTTGATTTGCTGCTCTCCATCCTTTCACGGGAACAAAAGTTCCACCGTACTCCAACAGCGTTCGCTTTTGTTCATGCGATTCCAATTTTGGAATCGAAGGATTTGTGCCACATTGTTGAGGTGTCGTGCATTCGTTATTCGTTGAACGCAATTATTCCTTTCAGACCGCTATGATGAGTGAAGCTGAGTTGGCTGGAAATGATGACGAAGATATGGAGGATGAGGAAGGAATGCCGTTTGATGAATCTGAGATTCCAACTAAAAACGGAAAGGACGAAGATGATAATGACTCCGACGAAAGTGACGAGGATGAAGAAGACGACGACGAAGAACATGAAGCTGTCGATCAGGAACTTCTGGACAAACTGAACGAAGCTCTCGGAGATGCAGCTCCGAGAGAATCCAGCAGTGATGTTGAGATGGATGATTTGGACGACGAGGAAATGCTGAAAATGGACGAAAGACTCGCTGCAGCTTTCAAAGCGGTTGCCCCGAAAGCAGCTAAAGAGTTAGTTTTTTTTAATCTGATAATTGTTGTTTTATCTAATTTCCTTTAGGAAAAAACAAAATTCCAAGAATGTGGACGCATTGAAAATGAAGATTGCTGATCTTCTTCTCATCGCCATTTCGTCCAAGGAGCTCAACGAGAAAACTAAGATTGTAAGATAAGCACTGAAAAACTATGAATAATTTAAGATAATTTAGCAACTCGTCGTTCCTCTGTTGAAATGGGCCAAAGTTGACGCCAAGACGCATGACAAAGTCTCACAAAAGGCATTGGAACTTGTGAACATTATTGTCAAGATGAAGTTCGTTGATGTATCTGAGGCAGATGCTCTGAAACTGCTCAAACAAGCACTTGAAGAGGCTCAGACTACTACTAATTTGCTCATCATTGATGCTGTCGCTCGTTGCGTCACTTTTGTGGTAAGTCGTTCAGACTATTTTTACTGCAATGTATTATGCTTATGCGTTGCAGCTCAAAATCAGTTCTAAAGACGGCAAGTCGATGTCGGCTGGTGTTCGATCCGGGTTCCAAACACTTTTTGACAATTATCTGAAAAACGTAGAAGGAAAGGTTCCGTCAAACTTCGTTGTCCAACCAATCGTTGATCTTCCATTGCTGTTTGTTGATCAGTTGGGCATGCTTCTGGACGCTGGATTTGATGACCAAACTCGAATCTTCAAACGCACTGAAATTTTGGGAGCCACCGCCATGATTTTCTCGAAACCAGTTTTGCAAGAAACGACAATCAAATCGGCTTTGGTGAAAAAGATCGGAAAATTGTCTGGCTCTTATTTCCAGAAAGTTGTTGATACTGACAAATCAGAGGTTTGTTTCCGAATTTGTGTGTAGTTAGGAACAAATTCATTTTCAGCTGAAACCACGTCTCTTCGGAACAGTTCTTCAACTCGTTCTGAAAGTGTCTATATGTGTCAAAGACGACGAAAAACATGTCGAAGCTCTTCGGGAATCACTCGAAACCACCATCCAACAGATGTCAGAAGGCGATGTCTTCGTCCAGTTGAAAAAAATCAATCCAACTTGTCATCATGTGAGTAAAAGTTGGAAACCAATTAGTCCTCATTCCAAATTTCAGATTATCGGAAAATCCATCTCTGGGGCTCTCACTGCAATCAAGAAGAACCTGGATATTGGAAACTAATTCTGTTGTTACCTTTTTTATTTGTTTTTTTTTATTCCTAATTGTTATCTTTTTTTCAGTTTTTTCCTTCATTGTTGATTTTTATGTTTTTGAATTTTAAACTTTTGTTGTATCCTATGAAAAAGATCAAAAATCCACGATCTGAATTTCCTTAATTAGATTCAGGACGGCCGATCTGAATACTTTCGAGCAGTTCTGGGATACTCCCATCAGACATCACATTCACTCCTCTCACATTTCCTCTGACCCAGAATCATTTCAAAGACTTTCAAAAGTCATCGCAATGTATCCCGTGATCATCAACTTCCTGCAAAAGTTACACTGATAAGAAACTCTGCGTCTCCTATTCTCTTCCCATTGGGACGACTTTCGAAAGGCACTCTCTCTTCGTCTCTCCGATCAGAACTGTCTCTCGTTCTCTATTAATCGTATCAGTTGTTTTCGGTCGCTTTTTGAAAGTTAAAGAGGAATAGATTCGGAGACTCAAAGAACAGGGAAAGAATCGGAGAGAAACGGGAATCATTGAACACTTCCGAGAAGGATACGGTAGCAATCTTCAATGCAGGAGTGGTCGCTTTTGATGGGTTTTAGTCTGGCGGCTTCTTTTCTTACTATCATATATGTAGTTCAGGAGCTTCTGTCGTGAGATCTGTACCATTCGTAGGCTCGTACAAAAAAACTTTGTTAAATTGAAGATTGCATGCATTTTTTAGTCGACTTTATAGAATCAGTTAAGTAAGACATGCAAAGAAACGTTCTGAAAATCGAGCTCTTCATTCCAGTATTCTCACAGGACGAAGCTTTAGAATGACCATTAATGGTACATTCCGCAGAAGCTTTCATACTTCAAGAAAACGTTATCTATTATTGGATCATGTTTATTTTTCTTGACACATTTTAAACATGTGTGTGAATTTCAAAATTGCTCACTTAGATCAGTTAAGACGAAAGGGCATTGCTTTGAAAGTTCGATTTCTGACGAATATGGATTACACAACCAAAATATTTAAATAGTTGCACCTGAAACTCTTCTAGAATATTGTTGGAAAATCTTTTAACACCTTCCGTGACTTTTTTTCATTTTTATAGTTGGTTTTCGCTTTGCTGCAACACTCTTATGAATTTCAGCTGTGCTCGAAATCCTTCTTTAGATTTTCACCAGTTCTCAATCGGTTTTTGATTTATTTTTTCTCAAGATCTCATTCCTACCCAACTACTCCCACTCCAAACATCACCTCCTTCTGAGAAAAACTCAAACGATCAATTTGTCATACTGTAGCGGGCGGAGTCAATGCAAAAATAGAAGATTAAAATAGAAACAAAAGTTCCACCTCTACACCAACGATCATTTCAGTTGACTTCAAAACCATTGTTTATTTGGTCGAATACTTTCAGGTGCACTTTCCCAGTACATAATCATTCTGAAAACAAGGGAGACAGGGTAAAGTCAACAGAGCACAATTTCGAAGAGGTATGAAGCAAAATTGTAACCGGTTTCGTTACTTGGATCAAAATATTTTTTCCGTTACTATAACAGATATCAAAAAATGGTCAACTGTCAAAATGTTCCAAACAGTCGAAGAAGCTCTTCTTCAGTTGACCGTTTCCTGAAATCTGTTGCAGGAACCGATATAAATTGTTCCACTTAGACGGTGAGAGGTGTGCTTCTAGCACATCTTCCCTCGTCACAGACTCATACCCCTAACTTTTCTCCAATTCCAGACTCTCATACCAACATATTCGACCACCCTCTCGTGATGTATGACGTAGACAGATCATAATACGCACCTGAATTCTATCTCTCCGCGCGGTCACCGTCCGGACAATAGGGCAATAAGGACAATAATAACGGCTAATATGAATTTAGTTGATTCTAGTTAGAACTGATCATTGCTCTTCTCGTGACATCTTTAAAGATTTCAGGTGAGTGGCGAGATAAGATTATAGAAAACCAAACTGTGGGTCGGCCGCGGTTTCAGAAGATTTTTTTCGAATCAGTTGGGAACTAATTCATTTACAGGTGAAACCACGTCTCTTCGGAACAGTTCTTCGACTCGTTCTGAAAGTCTCTACGTGTGTCAAAGACGACAAAAAGCATGTCGAAGCTCTTCGGGAATCACTCGAAACCACCGTCCAGCAGATGTCAGAAGGCGATGTCTTCGTTCAGTTGAAAAATAGCACCCCAACTTGTTATCATGATAAAAAAAACAGATTGTTCAACAATCAATCACTGTTGTCCATATTTCTGATCTGATGTTCCGAAATCATATGAACAGGTGGATATGAACAAAGATTTTCATATGGATGAACCGGGGGAAAGTAAACAAGAGAGTACTACAGGTTCTGAGGATGGTTGGAAGGATGACACACAAATTTTGAACTGTAAATTTCACTCCCAGAGCTTGTGGATAGTGAGTATTTGTAACGGTACCTGAGAATTGAAACCAACTTTGTAATAATGGTGTTCCTAACACAGGGTATTTCCAAAAGACGTCCTATTCACATTCTCCGGTTACTGTATCTGTATAGTAAATGTCTAAAAATAGACATTCCATTCGCAGACAAGTTCTTTCCTTCTTCTTCTCAAAAGTCCGTATCATTGTACATCTTCAAAAGTCACTTTCTTGTTCTCCGTTTCGTTGCTGTCCACGTGAATATCTCATGAAGTGGGCGGAGCCAGCGGTCTCCATTTCTCTGCGTCTCTGTCACTCCGCCTTCTCCACTTTCTTCTATCATTCCGTCATCATTCTGTTCTCTCTCAATGATCATATTCTTTCCGATGAGGCTTTTCAGAAATTTAACTTTTTTGGTTTCAGAGGTCAAAAATGGAGTTGCAAAGGAAGCGCAGTTTCACCACTTCTACCGTGTCTCACGACTTCAGAAAAGAGTTTAAAGGATCTTTGTGAGTCTCTTGATTATAATCCGAGGTTCAAACTTTGAGACATTGACGTTTTTTCAGTCTGGAGAAAAAGTTCATAATACCCAAAAAAGACTACAAGAAAACCGGATTGAAATCAATTGCTGAATGGATTCTGACGAAGGCTTCCGCAGCGAAGAAATCTGGATCTTCAAGAGCATCTGGAGCATCTGTGGCGTGTTCAAGTGACATTCCTCAGAAAGTTGGAGTCGGTGCCAATCTTGTGACAGTTCACGAGAAGCCATCCTACTTTGATGTGAGTTTGAGACTTTTCCGATGCTAACTGAACTGTAAGATCCTACGTTCATGTTTTTAGAGTAACAGTGTTAGAGATTCTTCATTCAACTATGATCTTCCAGACTGATTTTTTCCGAGAAGTACAGTACCAGCCAAGAATAGAGGCGAACTTCGGGATTTTCTATAATGGACAATTTTGAGTGGTTGAAAAAGGGATTCTTAATGACCCAATATTTCTTAAATTTTAGGAGTGTATAAAACATTCATGGATAGGGATCATTGTAGTTGTCAACTGTTTGGGAAATCCCTGCGAAGTTGAAGCAAATCGTAACGCGACCTCGAATTTTTAGGGTTAATTTCAAACCTCTTCTGTTCAACGCGAGTTTAGAATTGCTTAAAAACTCACAAAATTTTAGAAGAATCGGGTAATTGGAAACTTTTTAAACTACTCAAAATTGACCATTACTGGAAATCCCGGAACGCGCATCCTCTTTACCAGTATTAAACAGAAAACCATTCCTTCCTACTAGTTCCGCTTATTTTTTTCCTTTTTTCAAATGGAATTACAACTAGTCACACCTAAGTGACCTATTTTTGCTTTCTCAAAAAGTGTTCATTGATTCGAAAGGGTTCTCCCCTTCCAATCAATTTCCCATCTGAACAGCTGTTTTTTCGGAGAGTCCCATGATTGTGTAACATTGGACCTGCTTTCTGTACTGATGTCACGTGAAGAATGGATTCAAAAGATTCTGAAAGAAGTTTGACGTCAAATGAGTGCACCCTAAAAAAACAATTGTAATTAGTACAGAGTGAAGTACACATGTCTGGTGTAATTCTCACTTGGAAATGATAAGATTGGATCATGTGACTTTTCGAATAGGGGAGAAGGAAGGAAAGAATCATGAGGGTCTGTCAACTAGTCTTAAATTTCAGCGCATTCCAAATGAAGTTCTCTTCCAAATCCTTCAACACGGAAAGTGCTCCGAAGAGCCCTCCTTCGCTCTCTCGGTTCGCCGAGTTTCCCATCGTTTCAATGCTTGTATGGACTATGTCTCTGAAGTCAAAGTCAATGTGGTAAGATTCTGACTTCCTCGTCCTGTCTACTCCATCATTTTCAGCTCTCTCGCCTCGTGATTTCTGGTCTCGGAAAGAAAGGAATCGAAATGCGATGGGTCAGTTATGAGGGACAAAGAACCAAGACAACTGTCGTTCCATGGAATATTGTTCGAAATTCGAAAAGTTCTTTCGAATTCAATTTCAAGCGATTCGCAATTCAGAGGATCTTACTGAAGGTATCCCTAGATCCCGAATTTCAACCATCTAATTTCCACATTTCCAGAACGTGCCACTCTCTGATGAACTCGTGGACTTTCTCCGTCGCCAACTCCCATTCTCTGACCTCTCGAAACTGATTCAGTTATCATTGTCTCAAGTCGACTTCTCTCCCACCAACAGTTTGACTCTTCATCGTTTTCTTGCTCCATTGGCGAGAACTCTGGAGATTTTCGAAATCACTCAGTGCAATGGAATGCGTGCTGATTCTGTAACTGATGAGCATTTGGCTCAATTGGATGCATCGACTGTCAGAAGAATCTGTATCGACGGAGTCAAGTTTTCATCTGGAACCACCAGGAGTTTGGATATTGGAGATGGATCATTGCATCGGTTCGCTCGACTTGGAGCGTTCCCTACGATGATTCTGGACCGTTGCGCCGTGACAACAAATACAGTTTGCGACTACACGAAAGAGTGGTTCGAGCAGTGCAATGAGTCTGAGAAACAACTGAGAAGCCAAGTGTGCACAGTGAAAAGATGTCCAAAAGTCAAAGGTTTTTCATTATTTTTGAAAGATTTTAGGACGATTCTTTCGTTTTTCAGGTTCCCAATTTGAATCCGAGTGCCGTCGTCGTGGACTCCGGTGCAAAAACCGACGTGGGTCTGGATCATTGACCCTGTACAATGTTCAGGAGGAGAATACAAAAAGAGAATTCACTATAGCTTTGGCTGCTATGGGAGAAAAGGAAATGGCTGAAAAGCTGAAAATTTCCGATTGTCAGATCAATTGTATCGAAGCTGTGTCTTCCTCTTAGATCACCATTTATTAGCATTTTCAATTGCTCTCGATACTCCCAAATTTTGAAAGCGACTCTTGTCATTATTCAGACTTCAACTGACGTTGTATTCCCACTTGTATGCTTTTCCCCGGGTATTTTTTCAATTCGTAATGAAAACATTTGAATATAACAATTTCTCGATGACAGATCTTTAGAGTGATATGATTTTAGGGAACATTGTAAACGATATCAATAAGTTATAGTTCTTTTTTGCTTCTTGGACTTTGCTTCCTTCTTTCGTTTCTTTACTTCCTTCCTTTCCATCTTTTCTTTCTTCTTTTGTGATTTTTCCAGTCGTCGTTGGGCAAGTGATTCCTGGAACCAAAGATTCTGATTAGGATCAGTATGCAGTGACTGCATTGGACGAAAGAGTAAAAACTGATACAAACCTTATATGTCAGAAACTTGTTATAATCAATCCAATTGACTTCTGCCACATCGGTACACTCCCATTCATTCGAAGAACTTTTCTCCACTTCGAGCATTATCGGTTGGAATACATAGTTCGATCTGAAATTCTTTGTTAAATTTCTTTTCTCTGAACATATGTTTACCGTTCTTGGGGTTCTTTAAATTGAAGCCACTGGTCGACTCCTTCATATCCATACATTCCCAAAATTTTTTCCATGGTTTTCGTTTTAACGTTGACGAAGATTTGTCCAGAGAAGTCCATGACACGCATCTGAAACGTTTTATAATGATGACATCCAGTAGTTATATTATAAATTCGCAGTCTGTTGGCACTCTATTAAAGGCGCATGACGTTACTTAAAAGGATATCTCGCCACGATTTGACATTTTTTCCGTCTGAAAAAGATGTGAAATCTTAAAACTTTTGATGGCGCACATTTTTCAGACCGAAAAAATGTCTAATCGCGGCGAGATATCCTTTTAAGTAACGTCATGCGCCTTTAAAAGTGTGCCAACAGACTGCGAATTTATAATAACTGACCCTCGAGTATACCATAGGTCTGGTTTTCGCCTTGTGATCTTTACAGTGCTTGCAATCACGTCTACTGGATCCGGAAGTAGATGGAGCAAGATGCTTACAATTATCACATCTGAATAAAGACTTCGACTTCCTCACCTTTAGTATATATATATCTTACCCGTCGTAAATTTCCAAATTCAAATCTAGAATATTGACTTGAAGAACTGTCTTCTTGATCTCCTGGTCTGATAACTCGTGAATAACTTAAACTATAAAAATTCTAAAAAGTACAAATTCAAAAAATTACATTTTGGTTTCAGGCAGAACGGCATGGCGGCAATGGAATGTCTAGAAATATGTGGTCGCGCACCATTTTCCTTTATATTCAGAACCTTGTCGATGAAGATTTCAGTAACCACGTTCTCTTCATCTGTAACAAAATACACACATTACAGTATGAAACTCTCAAAACATACTTCTTCTCCGAACTCTCGCTTGAACATGAACTTTGTCACCGTACTTGATGTTCCTCGCACATTCGTACTCTGCTTTCGCCAAAATCAAAGGGGACTCACTAGTTTCTTGAAGAACCATTCTCATCTCGTTGTATTCGTAGACTCGAGAGATTCTCATAACGTCGGTGTTCATTTCTAGATACATTATTTTTTGACGATATAAACTCATTTTCAGATCATCTAACCGATAGTTTCCTTTTCCTTCGATTTTTTCGACGATTTCTTCTTATCCTTCTTACTTTTCTTTTTTCGGTGTTTTTGTTTCTTGTTTTTCTTCTCGTCTAGTAGTGCTTTTTTGGGCGGTGGTGCCTCGTAATCTCCAGTTCCACTATTTGGACGCTTTTTGACCGAGGACGAGGTGCTGAGACTGCAATAGATTCGGTTATACTTCCGAAGTTTCGTATTACAGCCTCACTCATCTCTACGAAATGGGGAAACAAATGCATTGCTTCCTTTGTTTCGAGTAAGCAGCGGCGAAGAAAAGGATCTAGTAGAAGTGGAGGCCTTCAAATCGTTCTGCAAATCCTTATGGTTAATTTTCTTGAATTTCAGGGGAGATTTCCACGCACATTCAACAATTTTTTCGATTTGTCTATCGATTCTTGTTTCACATTAATTCTTACACCAGTGGCGGTTGAAAAGACCGGTTCCATCGATATCGGCACACCTTTTGGTTCGTCGAAACTGTCCGTTTCGTGGATTGATCCATTTTTGCCGGACCTGGCAACACACCCTTTGTTTTTGCATCATTTACAGCCGAATTTCCCCTTTTGAGCAATAAAAACACATTTTTACTCACTTTTCGCCGGCCTCGCCGCTCATTGTTTCTTCTGCGACTGTTATGACGGTCTGAAATGGAATTCATATATTTATTCGAATAAGAATTTTCATTGCAAGCAGTTTTCAAAAGGAGACGTTCCTATTGAATTAATAGAAAAAATGAAAATCGGAAAATGCTGCAGTAAAACATTAAAGGTGCAAACCTCAAAAAATCGGTACGAGAGATGAAGAACATTTTGAGGCGTGCGCCTTTAAAATACAGTACACTTTTTCGCGTGTTTTATTTTATAATTTTCAATTAAAAAAACATGTTACTGAGAAAAGTTTCCAGCTCGATTCCGTCGAAATCGACAATTCAGAGTTTGCCTTCATTTAACAGCGCAATGCAGCACGTTTGCGATACGTTGCTTTCAACGTTAATGTCCCAAATTCCATCATTAATTAGATCTTATATAATCGATCTTGTTCCTCTTCTGTTTCACTCGAAAATGTTCCTTCCTTGTATTCGGTATTTCGTTTGAAGCAATCTAGAAACGTTTCCTCAACGCGTCAAGTTTAAAGTCCAAGTTTGCACCGTTACGGGGTATCCCCATTGACTCTTTCAAAAAATGATGAAGGTAAATACAAGTGTTGTATCCTTGCGTCATCTTTCTTCCTCTTCTCCCTATACTCTTTGCCCCCGCAGTAATATAGATTCAGAGAAATAGAGAAGAAAAAAAACGAGCAAAAATGCATGCTCACAGAGCTCAAATCCTCAGATTTAACAAGTTAAGATTTGCTCCGTTCTCAGATTTCTCCTTGCATCACATGATTCTCCGTCTTCCTAGATCAACTAATCAATTTGGAACATTCTGGATGTTAATCAGGAAGTACTGAAATCACTTGATTTTAGGTGCAACCTTTCCATTGATAAGACAGATTCTTATCGTTTGTTTCTGCCATTTCCCGCCGTGAGAACCTTATTTTACGGTCTCGAATTTCGAGACACTTCTCTGAATAGTTCTACTTTTGCAGTTTATCTCCAAAGATGACTCCTCTGCCACGTGTGAAGTGCTATTTCGATGTGGTTTGCCCAAATTCATGGATCACTATTCAGGTACATTTCTGAACCTATAAACTGTTTTTGTTTTCAATTTGGAACCCAAACTACGAACTTTTGTTTTTCCGGTTCCGGCCTAAAGTGCCCAGGAAGTCATGCGTTTCACGTGCAGTGAAAACTTTTTCATGTGAAAGAGAGATAGACTTCGTCTCTTTTTTCAGGCACTCACATCCCACAACTCTCTCTTCGAACGCATTGATTTTGAGCCAGTATGTGACTTCAAAATTGGGATTCTTCACAATGCTCAAATCTGGAATCAGAGAAGAAAAGTTCACAATTCGAGATTGTGGAAGTCAAAGAAAGGTTTTGTGGAAAATAAGGTCGAGAAGATCATTGCTTTGTTTCAGAAGTACCCGTGGAGACCAAAGAATCTCTGTCCGATTTGGGGATCCTTCAGAAAATTGACGAACGTGGGAAAAAGTTGATAGGCTGTGAACGAGTTGATCCTCCAGTCGATTGGAGGAATGTAAGCCAACCTTTGCAATTCCAGCATGACTATTCTTCGCTTCAGACTTATAAATCTGCAGTCTCCCGTGGGTCCGTCATCCCTCAGCTCTTCCTTGCTGCTATCCGTGAACGTTATCCAGATCTCTATGAGCCAGCCATCCATCATTTGGGTAACCTGTTAAAGTTTTTTTTTTTTTAATAATTTTTCGTTCAGGAAACCGTCTTTGGAATCAGCGTCTTCCTGTCCATTATGGATGCCACATGTCTACAGTTTCTCGTGAACTCGGAATTCCATTCAAAAATGCTGAAGATATCGTAGCTCGTCTCTCGTCTCCTGAAAATAGATCGATTCTTCACAAGAACTGTAAGGAAGCTGTGGAGTTCAAAGTGAGTTTATTACTTCTTATGCTCGATCCAGCTATTTCTATTTGCAGCTCACCGAGGCGCCTGGTCTGATTCTGACGACAGACGGCGGAGAAACCATCAAAGTAGACACCATCGATGATATTTTCGACGATAACATTATGATTTCAAAGCTCTCGAGTACTCGTCCTGTCGAACAAAAAATGGTTGCTGCCAATCGACTTTAAACAAGTTTTCATCACTTTTTTTTCATGTTTAACCATTTTTCGCAATTTACTCGCTTCAGATTAGTTTTTTTCTTGTTTTCTTTCTGTGTCCTCGGTGATTCTCATCCAGTTATCAAATTTAATGTGTTATCTCCGGTTTATCCTTCTGCTCCCTATTTATTCATTTTCGTTTATCACCGAAATATTGCACGAATACACGCTTTTTTTCTAAACTGCACATTGCAACAGTTCAAAAATGACAGACCTATAAGAACGAGTACTTGACTTGAAGATGCGATGATAATGTTGATGTCTAATTTTGATGACGCTTGCCATTTTCCTCTGAAATAATCAAGTTAACAGTTGATTTATGATACGTAGTTATTATATTTTTCTGGGACTGAAGATTCTTGGGAGCACCTGTGACAGTACAATTAGATGTTTGAACTACTTTGTTCATGTATTGTCAGGAAACTCTCGAAAAAAAAACATCTGTTCAGAGCTTTGGCGGGAAATTGGCGAGGCTCCTCCCATTTTGGCAATTTTGCCGCAAAGTTTTCACCAATTGCAATGGTTTCGCGATTTGATCTATTCTCCAGTTGAAAAAAACAATTGAAATTTTCAAATTGGGATGAGCCGCCGATTTCCCGCCAAAGCTCTGAACAAATGTTTTTTTTCGAGCTTTTCCTGAATTGACAATAAATACAGTACCCTACAGTAAGATGCTCAACTATGGGCAAAATGGTGAATCTTAAGCAATTGGAAAGTGGTTTCCAATTATCAGATTTTTCTGAAAATATGTATGTTGATCGAGAAACTCCAGCAATCCTCTCGATCTTCATTCTGGTGGTTGACAGTTTTCTCTGAAACTTGCTGTCACTTCCGTTGGATCGAGTGAAAGAACAGAGGTTCCGCTCAAATTCGAGGCCTAAGTTGGAGGTCGCCTCACTTTATGTGATCTAACAGAGTTGAGAGCGGTTGCAGGAAAAAATGTCGACTAAGAAGATGAAAACCTAGAGTTGTTTGATAATATACAAATTTTCAGTAAAATCGTCGTTGAGAACCACTTTTTCAACTGAAACTCAAAAAAATCTTACTGTACGCTGATACCGTAGATAAAACATGTCTAAAAATGATCATGCATCTACTTTATTGTTCATTTCAACTTTCTTTTCATTGTTTCTTCTTATTTCCAAGAGCTTGCACCCCAAATGTTACTCTCAACGACTACCATCCATTGGGTAATGTTCTCCGCAGCCCAGTGCATTCGTCATCCTCATTTGTATTACACAGATAGATCAAGAAGAGGTCGAAAGTTCAATGTTGGGTGTGGTGGATTCCTAGAAAAAGGAAGAACGAAGATCAAAGAAACGAAAAAAATGAATTATTCGATTTCACGTTGCAACCTTTCGAGTCTGGCTTTCACATTTTCTACAGTTCTATTCCCCAACTGATTTTATCAGCATCTCCAACATCAACATTTTTGTCATTATGTAAGATCTCTCGCATATCAACTTCACTCGATCTCGGCGTTTTCAGAAAGCTAGAGGCGTTCTAACAAGTTGACAATGATCGAGTGTCTCATTATTTTCATGTTCATGGTCTCCCTTTTTCCATCTTTCATCGGATGCGGCAAGGTAAGCAATGATCTTGAGCGGTTTTTAAGCTCCAAAATATATTTCAGAAACAGAAAGACAAAAGAAAAGCAACTACACCAACAGAAAATGAGAAGCCACCGCTAGAGCAAAAACGAAAGGAAGGAGAATCTGCATCAGCCGGTGCCACGAATTCTGGACCCGCCGAAGCTGATAAGAAGAAAGTTCCAAAGCGTGAATTTCAGTCATTGATTTTTGATGAACTATTCCAATTTTCAGCCGAGCCCAATATGGCTGCAAGAGATGCCAACGACAATGAGACCATAAATGATGCCAAATCGGACTGGGGAGAGCTTCCAGCTTGAAAATTGAACATGTGACTTTTCTTTCTCGAATCATTTTCGTGGCAATAAATACTTCATAATTTCCATTAGCTGTTTGAAATTTATTCCATCTGGATCCCTGTAGTTGGGAAATTGCAAACGAAGGAACAACTTCTTTTGAATTTAAGTACAAAGCACAAAAATTTGTATTCTTTCAAACTCGGAGAAGAAGAAGAAAATGGCTCAAGCACTCAGTGTCCTCTTCCTAATTCTAATTTGATCATCAGCCTCATGCGTATTAGTAGGATATGTGAATTCTCTTCTTATTATCGAAGACATTCTCGAAAGACGACAGCTATGCTGTAGGCGTTCTTCTGCAAAATGAAGTTGGCGGACGATGCACGGAGACGTGATTTTGTTTCTTTTTTGCAGATGGCAAAACGTCATAAAATCGGAATTTTTTTGTTTTTTCCGGTTTTATATTCGGAACTCCTCCGCCGAGAATGAAGTTTTAAGGAGATTTTTCAGCTTGACTTTATCTGACAATTTATTCATACAAAGTGCATTAAGTTTTGTGATTTCCAGGAGTTGAAAAGTTGTCACCAACGAGATGATCAATCTGAACATTTCTAGCTATATCAAGCAACTCTAGATCTTCATTTTTATAGTTGACAACTTCTTTATGTAACTATAGTACAGTCCCTTGGATGGCGTATAGTCTCGTGATCTCCAGTTTCGGACAGTGATTACTTGGAATATATCGGATCACTGTGTTTTGGCACGATCTTACTAGAGTTGCTTACTACCCCCCACCAGTTTTTCAATAAATCGGAAAGTTGGGAACCACGACTAATGAAAGTTGTCTGTTTTGCACTATAAATCACACGTATTATGTTGATGTGTACTGTAATCATTGACATTTTGAGTAGGACGGTTGGCTACTTTTCGAAGTTCAGTTTGCTTTTCGTTCCTATGGACTATGGCTTCTGGGAATGCTTGAAAAGAGCAACGCTATACATTTTTAAAGTTACATCGAGCACATACCGTGCACAAAAGTCGATAAGACACTTAATTCCCGACATTTTGAAAGAATCAGTATAGATAGGAAAACTTAACGAAGCCATACGATTCAGAACTAAGAAGAGCACTCGATATAAATCTTGAAGACAAAACTTTTCAGTAACTTCAGTTAGAGGCATCTTCTCACAAGAGTCAATGTATGAATGATTACTAACATTTCAGATTTATTCATCGAGTCTAAAAACGCATGGTAGCTCCAATGAAGTTTGTCCTCTAATGACACTTGAATCCTGAAACCTATCAAATCTTTTCACCTGAAAACGATCCCTATTGTGTGTTTTCCGAAAAACCAAAGCATATTCATGACTTCCTGTTTCCTTTTCAATCGAAAAAGACAATCTCAAAACTGACGAAAAAATAGTAGACACACAGACACACACAAATAAAAGACGACGAGGCGATGGTTGGTTGGAAATGAAGATGTTGATTTCACGAGTACACATTTTTCATATCGAAAAAAGTTTTGTCACACACACATAAACAATGACAGATGAAGAAGAAGAAGGGGATGGAAATCGTGGAAGAGATCGGTGGAATAAGAGAGAGGGGGCGAGAACGTCTAGGAGTAACAGAAGTGAGCAGAGCAGAATGAGTGTCAGAGCAAGTGGAAGAAGCGATCAAAACCAATCGATAATCGAAACGGGAACCAAAGGAGACACATCTGAAAGTGAATAGCTTGTTTCATGAAAAAGGGGGTGACTGTACCTCATCGACGACCAGCTCCGGACAACTTGTTCAGGTTCATGCTCAGAAGACCGTTGATGAGCTCTGCGTTGGAGCTGAAAACGAGATTCCGTGCTATTTGAAACGGCTAGAAAAACAAACCGTTTTCCAACAGCCGAGAGCTTGCCCAAGTCCATTCCAATGAGACCGTTGATGAGTTCGGCGTTGCTACGCTTCACGAACTGAACGTCGTCGTACATCTGAAACTATTTCACTATTCGAAATCCATCCTTTGATGATGCTATTCTAGGAGAAATCGAATTTGAAATCAGATTTTGTCAGAAAAGAAACGAGTCGGGTGTTCGACTCTACTACGTTTTTATCTAGAGTGAAAACCCTAAGCAGTTCAGGTTTTTTTCAATGCACTTTCAAGCATCGAAAAAAAAAACAAGAAGACAAAAACATGTGAAGAAAACCACCCAGGAAACTCGTCAGTTTCCGTCAAAAAAAGAGAGACTAATCAGAGGAAAATGGTCTGGTTTTCGATGATTTTCTTTTCAGATTTTCCGCTTGAAAAGTCATCTTGAAGGATTCAAAATTTGTGGGTGGGTGGAATTTTTTAAAGAACTCGTGTTTTGCAGGGAACAAAAGAGTCTTGAATAGAATAATGACTCTATTTTTGAATGGCTTATGGAATTTGGAATCTGGTGAACGGGATCTCTGAATCTTGTGCGAGCCTTGAACCCAACCTTTGTTATACAAAAGATATGAAAGTATTCCCCTTCAACTAACCTGTGGAGCTCTGTATAGGAGTGGAGTGGCTGTGGACACAGCGCAGAAAACAGCCAAAAGGGCAATCATTGAAACGATGAATCTGTTCATGATGAGAGAAGGAAGAGGAAGAGCTGAAAAGCTTGTTCACTTGGCGGTGAGGCACAAGTCGAATCGAATGAATGAGCATAAGAGGGAGAGCCTCTTCGTCCGAAGAGTTGGCTCCGCCCCCTCTCTCTTCTTGTTCGACCCGACTCGGAAGCCACGCCCACAAAACACCACGAAGAAAAAGAAGAGAGAGAGAGAGAGAGAGAGAGAAAGTTTGGAAATATTCTGAATCACCCAACGTCATGGCCGTGAGAGGAGAACAGCTTAATTGAAACAAAAGAAGATTTGGAAGTAGATGAACTTCTCGAATGGAATACGTCACGAGGACATTTCAGAGGAACTCAAATTGATTACGGTAGGTGGAAGAACGAGGAAGTGAAACAATGGAAGCCAGTCAGGATGACATGAGTGTTCTTGTGAAAAAAAGACCTATGAAAGTTTGAACTTTTAAAAACAAACTACAGTGCAGACCAAATAGGATGTGCAATTTGTGATTTTCAGTGAAAAATCGTTAACTTTGGGAAGTTGGAAAAGTACCATTAACCGAATTTTGAAGTCGCGTGACTATACAAAACTGACTTCATTGTGGCTTTCGAAAAGGCCATCAACTACACAATTGAAAATCTTAAGCTGCTTGATAAAAAAACTCACAAATTTTCAGAACCATCGGGTAATTGTACATACGTTTTCATCAACTCAAAGTTGACCATTATGCACTGAAAATCAAAGAAAACTCATACTATTTTTGGCCAGCACCCCGGCTTCGTTGGAGCAGAAAATTACCAGTTCAAATATTTCCCTTGATTCCTTTTTTCTTGGAATCAATTTTTTCCCGATTGACATGAACTCTGACCAGAAGCATCTAATCCCTTCTTCTTCTTCTGGTTCTCATTTCCTTAAGTCTGATTAACTGAAAGAAATCAGAATTACAAAATGGGAATGATGGCATTGAAGAGATAGAAGGATTCAGAAGCTGTTGATATTGAAAGAGCACTGAAAGTTTAAAGATTTCAGATTCACGAGACAAAGTTCTTGTTGTTTTTACGAAGAATCCACATATTCTTCTTTTCTACTCGGACTATTAAGAAGTGACAGCAAAACAATAGAAGTATAGAGTCAACAAACGAAAACTGACTTCTACAAAATATTGAAAGCAGAGATTTCAGAAGACTTGTCATTGGATCACGTCTCGTATCACTTCTGGGAGATTCTGGAGATAAATGACTATGTTTCATTTGAATTATGCATAAATACGGGGGAGACAGAAAGAGAGACACGGCGGGTTTTTTCATAGAGAAAATAATGAGGAAGGGGCATGAGACATTTTTAATATCGATAAGTGTTTGAAACCTCTATAGCTGCTTCTTTCGGAGCGCAAGACTATTAGGATAGGTTGTTTCACCATCAGCGAAGTTACTTACATAAGGTTTGCGTTGATATACAACATTCTGGAGGCAGAAATTTGGAAAGCTACAGTAATGAATCCTGTATTTCATTTGGCGGTTGTTTCGAATCATTGATTGTTCAGAGTTCGAGGTAGCAAAAAGTTAGCAAGGTTCAAAGTTCAGAAAGCTCGGATTGAATTTCCGGCTATCTGGATTGTAGAAGAACTAAATACAAACCGTACCCATCAAAAATATGTTAACTTTTGTAGTTTTCAGTTTGAATTGGTTCAATTTGTGGATCGAAAAGTAGTTCTCAACGATTGTTCTGAAAATTTGCGAGTCCGGCTCTTCATCTTTATTTTAGTAGTTAAATACTTTTCAAAGAAATGTCTCGCAAGTTCGTTAGATAATGACGCAGCCGTATTGTAAGACGATCTCAAATTCATGTCCAATTCGTGGGGCCTATGCTCCTTAACTCGACCTAACGGACTTGACTGTGGTTTTTAGAAAAAGTTGTGAATTACAAAAATGAAGATCTAGAGTTGCTTGATACATCCACTGCTGGGACCCATTGCTCTAAATTGCTCATTTTGCGCTGAAAACCACAAAAACTGATTAACTTTCGATAGATATCGTGTATTGATTGTGAGAACAACAGTTCCAAACTGTCCTGAAAATTATTTTTCAAATATTAGAAGACGTCAAAAATTGGGCTTACAACTTCAGACCTTCCAGATGAGAAATCCGTATAGAAGTCCCAAAAATTTCAAGCTCACTATCAGCTCTAGCAGTTACGAATGTTATTATTTTGTGATTTGTCAGACAATAAGAGAACACCCAGGTGATTTTCTTATTATTTCATTAGCTTCCCTGGATTCAGCTGATTCCTGCTCAATTATTCGGAATTTCCTGGACTAGTCATATTGACGTACCAGTTGATATTCAGAATAATCAGAATCCCTGAGATTTGGTTTTCTGTACCTTTAAAAGATCTTTGTTGTCTTCTACTCGATGCAAATCCAAAAAGTTCTTCGGTTGCAAAATGAAGAAGATCCTAGTTTTCGGGTGGTAGTGAGAAAGAAGGAATCTCCATTTCCTTCTCAAAATCAAATTGCTTTTTCCTCTTCCAAACTTTTGCATCTTTCTTCGCTGGCACGTCATCTGATGGAGAGATGATGGTGGAATCGGAATCAGATTCTTCCCGCTTTTTCAGGCAAATGGATGCGAATGAAAGAAGGCGTTGGTGTAGATGTGCATTAGTTTTAATTGAATTGTTCCGATCGACAGAAGAAAAATGGAGAAGAAGAAAAGGGGGAGAAATAAGTAGCACCACAAGGTTTCAGAAGCTGACTTTGACGTCACACTGACTAATCTCTATCCGAAGTTGGAACTTTTCAGAAGACACCACAGTTCTCTGAATACCAAAGTAAAGGGAAGGTCATAAGTTTCTTGTTGCCATTGATTGACAGACGGATGGCGAAAGATTTTTGCAAAAACTCCGAGAAATAAATGAACAATTCTCGGAGTTGTGCCACTCCGATTAAACTCAAAACTAGTCTTCCTCGAAATCCGACTGACAGACTTTGACGAAAACTGAGCTCCGACTGGAGACACTGGATACAAGAAATGCAGATAGAAAACACTTGACGAATGAATAATCGAATCTTAAAATCTCCAGAATGCCACGTCACCACTCCTCAAGATTCGAAGAAATAAGCCATACCCTTCGGGCGAATTCGACTCAAAAACTTTGCCGTTTTCCGTTTGGAAATCCTGTGTGAGAACCGACGCAAGACGCATTGTGGTGACTAGACGAATCAACTGATTTTTACGGAATTCGAGTTATTTACGGAACCATTTTCCAAACCTTCAGGGATAAACATTTTAGATGGTTTATGATGTTTTGCACTGACTGGAAAATGGTGCACTTGGAGAAAACAATGAAAGGGGATTTCAATTAGAGGAAGTGTTCTGATTCCAAGTTAATTGAGAGGAGGTTTCCCCAATTGAAAATGTAATCAAATGTTATGTTTCTCATAAGTCTGGTCTCTCAGTTGTATTTTTTCTCTGTGGTTTCGCGTAATCGACGGAGCACTTTTCTTCTCCTTGTGAGCTTATGAAAACCCACCCGTTGGGGAGAAGGAAACCGCTTCCTGTCGTTCCACCAACTGGGTTTTCTTTGTCTGAACAAGTTGGGTGAGAAAAGGACAAAGGGAACACAGTTTCGTTGATCACGTTGAGAATAGTCTAGACGGAACAAATGAAGATGTGCATTGATGATGCTTCAATCTGTCATTCATCTATTTTTTTTTTTGCTTTTTGCTCTTTCGTCTATTGTTCATTTAGCAGTCGTTTCCAGATGAATGTTTGTCGTTCTTTTTGTTCCAGAACAAATAAATTGGAGAAAAATGAAAACAGCGAAAAAAAAAAACAAAGAACGGGATGTTAAAATGTTAAAAATACAGAAACTTCTGAAACAGTCGATTTCAGCTTTATTGAAGGGTTCAGAGGTGGTTATCGGACACAAACGATGAACTCCTAACACGAAACAACATTGTTTTCGAGGGAAATGAAAGATGGAAAACGGAAGGTGATTAATACCGTAGTTCCTCTAGTGGACCGTTCCCTCCACATTATCGTCACCCTGATCATAGTTCTCTCGGTTCCTGAAAAGTGTTCAACTACCGAAAAATCAAAAAGTGATAAATTAACAAAATATTCCTCTATTTGATATAAATATTTCGTTAGTTCATGATATCTGTTACAGAAACCGTGATAACTGGGATCAAGGTAAGGATCACATCTTTCTTTTTTTTTTTTCGTTTCAATTCAGCCCGTTTGTCTAAGAAGCGTTTATATTTTATGTTTCCATCTCTCCCTTTTTGTCATTTCGTTATTCCATCCGATTGAAGAAGACGAAATAGAATATTCTTTGGCTCGGACGCAAAACTTTGAAAAAAAGGAACGGCTCTTTTTCACAGCAAAAAAAAAACGTTTCAAGAAGTATACATTCAGAGGATTAATAAAACATCTGTAGAATATGAAAGTGGTTCTGAAGGAAAATGAGATAAGAGAAAAGTTGTATGATCTATGAATTACAGCTGATGACGTCGGGGACTCCAAAAATCCATGAAAAAGTTGACACTTTTTTGACGTAATTTGATTTAGAATACTCCAGGGAGCGAGATAGTTCGAAGGAGTGGGAATGAATTTGGGTTCTATTTTTTTTTTGAATTTTCAGAAATCTCTGGATTCAAGAATCTATTAACGGGCTACTGTAGTTTGACGGCAGAATACTTGAAGTTGAAGAAACTTTCTTCCCTATTCCTGGTAAACACGCAAAACCCCTCGTAGAATTACTATTGGAATACAAAAAAAAAAACAAAAGAAGTACTAAAAATGTCTTTGAAGACCAAAGTGATGTCTTGCCTCCAGAAGAATTTCCATCTTCTTCCGCCTCCACTTTACGCTTTTTCGGACAAAGAAAGTATTTCAAAGAGACAAGAGGATACTAATTTTCATCGTCCGAAAACACGTAAAAATGACACTGAAAACGAAAAATGTGGTGGTGTTGAGAGAAGATGCACTGGTGCGCATCGAAAGAGAAAAACAGGAGGCATCTCAGCCAACTGTTCCAGAAAACACTTCATTTCCAGTTAGGGAGTTTTGCACAAAGGACATACGGTGGAATCCCATTTCCTATGAGAGGTCTGAGCTTTCAGTCGGAACATCGGAAATTGGATGGGAACCCCTCTTTCGTTATGATTTCCGGTGTGGTCTCAGTTCGTGTCGACTTAGAAAGAACAGACTCACTAAAAATGTTGAGTTGGATATCAAAAGTTTCCCCATACTTGAAAACTGGTCAGCAGATAACTCGATTATTATAAGGGCATGATAGCAGTCAACATATCTCGGGATGGGCTAGAATGAAAATTTAAACTAAATCGTAATTTTGGCTATTTAAGAGCAACGACTTGTTATAGGATTAGAAACTGGCTGTACTCGTTGAAAAAACAAAAACTCGTTGAAATATGTGAAAGCCCAATTAATACATTTTCTCTATTAGAACGTTCTTGTCATTTTGATCAAATTCATCTCTGTTTCTGTGAAAGCTATCAAAAACTAGTCAACTAACAACGTCTTTTTTAAATAAGCATTTTGTTACTCATAACTGTTAAATACAGGAACCAAGATGAATCTGGTCAAAGTGCCGGTAAGGGCACGCCCGTCTATTAGAGGAAGTACGGTAAGTCGAATTTCTCGTTGAGTTATATCATGAGATAGACCGAATGGAATATCTTGTTTCAGGTTATCATCTGACTTGTTTTGGAATCATGGTTTCCGTCGTACTTTGTGCCACGTCACCAGAAGCACTGATTAACCCAATTTCTCGATCGACACGTCATTTTTCAAGTATTGTTTTCTAGTTTTTGCGGAAAGGTGAAATCTCTTGTTAATGAGACTCAAGACTAAGTCTTCGGAAGTCTACAAATTGAGTCAATTATCACAGAGATATTGACATTTTTGCAGTCTCTAGGATTGAGATTTAACCGATTGATGAAGCTAATTAACGATTTTAAGGTACATTTGTTAGAGAAAAAGGAAAATAAAAAGAAAAGCTCTGGGGGATTCTGAGAATTTCAGGCATCCGATTCTAAGAAAACGGTTCCAGACCAATTTTCTTGATCTATCCGAAAAGATTGTTGTTGTCCTTCCGATTTTCTTTGGGACTAGTTTCGTGACTTGTGCAAATAAATTTTAATTGAATTCGTCCCATGTCCTTCGTTTCCTTTTTCTTCAATAGAGGGGGGCTCAGATATGTTGCAAAGATGACCGGAAGAAGAAGAGAATCTGATAAAAATAGGCGAAGAAAGTGTTCAAGAATCTTTATGTGTAATCGAATGGAAAAGGCGTTGGGTTATAATTGGAAACATAGGTCAACGAGTGTTTCGGAAGAGCGATACGATGGAGCAAGGGATGTGAGGAACGGGATTCGGATTTCCGACTGGACCGTTCCTAGAAAAAAGTCAGAAAAGAAATGAGGAATCGATTCAAGTCTCAGAAAATAACGAAAATTTGTCTCACGATTCCTTTTTTTGTTAAATTTTGAAGGCTCCCATTCCGCACACCCCCGGTTGACGTTATGGCCAGTTAGTTCCTTTAAATTGCCTCGACTTCATCAAACCCAGACTCAAAGTGATAATCAAATATTCTTTCCGATATGTCACGTATGATCCCGAGTTCGTTTGAGCTCACAAAGATCGTTTTCCGTCGCCATCCTTATATCTTCATATGAAAAGTGAGCTTCACCCTCCTGACAAGGCGACCGATGATTGATTGGCGCTCGAATCCGAAACGTTGAAATGAATATACGCTGGATGACGAAGAGGAGTTGTACGGCAGAATGACGAGATGAAGGATATGATGAATAAGGAAATTTTAAAATTCGAGGGTTTCCCTTTCATCATAATTTATCTCATATATGGAAAACAACAAATTAGAAAAAAAAAGAAACCCACATTATTCTACAGAATTATCCGAAAATTTAAATCAAGAAAGGCACTGAAAATATGCACATAAAAAGATCTCGCTTAAAAATGCGAAGGGCTAGAAATTTAACACAATTATGTCTCATGAAATAGGTACGACGGCAATAATGTAAAGCACCATTCTGTGGGGGGACTACGGGGAAGTGAATGATATGACTATAACGGTCGACCGGTTCTTTGCATTCTCATCTTCTCAAGACGACTTTGAAGATGTTTATTCGTCTCTTTCTGCTCATCCAATGCATTTTCCTTGTCACGGAGCTAAAATTAATGATATGTGAAAATCTTGATTGTGTGAAAACTTGCCTCTTTTTTTACTTGTCGCATCTGGGTTTTCAGCTCATCCAACTCTTTCTCTGCAGCATCTGCATTCGACTTGTACCTTTTCATTTGGCCCTCCATACGAATCACCTGAAAGAAAAACTGATTGTGGGCGCATTATAACTTTTCCAACATACGTTTCCTTGTTGATTTGTATTCTCCCTTTCCAGATCCTGCATTTTGAGTTTCATCTCCGCAAGTTGTTTAGCAGCATCCTCTGCAAACGTACAGTTTGAGGAGCACCAATTCGAGGATAACTCAAGAAGAACCAACCACAAAATCAAAGTTATATAAACAGATAACTTAAGATATAGAATATACGAAACGCCATCACAATATTTAGAAAACTGAGGGTTCTTACTGAATTGTCGCCTCAAGATATCTTCTCGTATGTATCCTAATAAGATTTTGAATAACTAAATAATCATATCGGATCTGGCACCAAATTATAATATGACAACACTAACTGTTGACATCATCCACTCCTTGATTTGGCATGACATTCGCGGAATCACGGGCATTACGGGCATGTCTTTGGGTATATATGGTCTGCTCCAACTCCTCATAATCCTTCCGCATCTTCTTGTTCTGCAAATTTCTCAGTTACAGATTTGCAATCTAGAGTAATCCACACCGTATCTATGAGCTTCTGAATTTTCTCATCCAGACTTGCTGCTCCGGGAACCACTCGATCCACCAACCGAATCGTCTCACGTTTGAAGAGATATGGACCGGATCGTCTGTAATACATACCTTTGATTACTTTCTCTGCTATTACGAAAGTTTCCAATCAACGTCTCCTATGCTCGTTCGAATTCGTAATTGAACAAGAACTCCGTTAGGTGAGGGGGCATGCGTAGGAGAGCATTACTAATTCGGCGCCGCAGTCTTCTTTTTGTACGCAATGAATTTCCAATTCAATCAACGATCCCCCGGGGAACTACTAGCGCTAATGAATTCGAGAAAAGACGGAGACAAAAAATTAATGGATGCGTCATTGGCATACAGTTCTACGACACTATCTCTAGTCCTAGAAAATCTAGGGACCTAAAAATCTTTTAAGCAACATTCGAATGCTTTCGGCAGCATAGAGATGAATCAAAGGCTAGAGCCCTCTCAAATGTAAGATCAAAGATTCTGATTTCATCTATTGTTGGTTATTTTGCACCTTCTTGCAAACTTTTATTCCTTCTATATTTAGAAGCCTCCCTCGTCCCGTGATTCATCAATATTTCAATGCTTCATTGTGCTATTCTTCTAATCCCACTGTTTGCTCTGCTATGATTTTCGTTCTTCTTCAAGGATTCCGAGACATCAGCATTTTCAGAAGACTCGCAAGAGAAGACAACTAAAATGATGTTGAAGGAAGAGAAGAAAAAGAAAAAAGACATTTGATTAAGCTTAATGAACGAAAAGACACGGACAACAACTTCTTCTTTTCTTCGTCTTCCATCTTAATCAAACAATGCAACGATGACGAATTCCAGATTGAAATTTTTTGGAAAAGAATAATTCAAGGGATCTAGAATTGATTTCATCTGAAACTTTGCTGCAGAGGGTCACCTAATTCACACTACTGGCAATATTCGAGCATGTTCTTTTCTTCTGAAGGATATTTCTCTGATCACAGAAATCTCACATTTCTCCAGATGCGTTGTTCGACGATTCGGATCCTTCTTCTTCCGGATCTTCTTCAACAAGACACAGGCCGTTGTCCTGAATACAAACTTATGTTACTGACAGCCGGCATTCGACTCGTTACCTGTATCAATTGATCCCGTTGAGCAATTTCGTGTTTCAGCTGTTGTTGGGTGGCGTGCAGTGCATCGATAGTACGCTTTAACGCTTTCACTTCACTGGTTAAGTCTCGACATTCCCTAGACGATAAATTCAGAGAAGCGTCTTTTTCTTCCAGTTCGTCTTTAAGAAGATCGACCTAAACAACGAGATAGGATTTGTTATTTCTGATATTCTCACCTCATACAATAACGTAGATTTTTCATTATCTAGCTGCGAGTATAAAAACATGACCTGCTGTACACGATCTTGAAGTTCAATAACTTTGTCCTGTAAATAGTTAGATGACGCTGAGTGTTCCGTCAAAATCACTCACATGCAACTGCTCTTGAGTTTGATTAGATGAAGATGATACTCCATTCGTGTTAGAAGTAGACTGCAAAAAACAAACGGCATTGCAAGAAGGAAGTTTGTGTTAATAAGTAAAGTTGCGTACTCCGAAAATCACATCCAAGACTTTAAATAACTTTCAATATAAAAAACTAAATGACGAATTTTAACCGACATATTTTTTATCGATTAATTATAATGAATAAATTCATAAGTATGCACACCGTTGATTGTTAGAAAATATACAAGACACACTCTGCAATCAACTTCCCGTTGGTTTTCAAATGATTCACTCACAGCGGTATCATGTCGAAATGCTTCAGCATCCTCTTCAACTTTTTTCTCCAATAACTGATACCGTCCCTGTCTTGCTTGCTCTCTAGTCTCCCTTTTCAGCTTCATGCGAGCTTCTGCCTGAAATTAGCGCGTTGCTGATGTTATCTCTTTCGATGTTCCCTATGCTCTAGTGAGTTACAGAAATTTCAAGTGAGTCGTATACGATCGTATATAGTACCTCTCTAGAAATCTTATCCAGCGCCCTTTCTTCAGCCTCCGTTCGGGTGATAGGTCTCCGACGACCACTGGATGGATATGAGCTCATGATTGCTGTAAACAAAAACTTCGAAGAAACGTCAAAAAATGTTTAAAGTTAAATAGAAAGATATTAACTGCCAGATTTTATCACTAAATGACATAATCCTCTTTGGCAGAAGTAACACGGCGTATAAATTTAAATAGTCAACGACGAATGCATAATTGCATTTAATTTTGCGAAAATCAATATCGGGCTAGGGGAAGCAGCAGTGAAAATGAGTGTAATGTTTCTTCCGCCGGTCGTGTCCGCGCAGATTCTGTTCTTCGAGATTTATGTCAATATGTGTGAGCGGAAAGCGGAGTGAACGGCGAGAGAAATGATGGGGAACGGCAGAATGGCCCCGGAACAGTTTTGCAGCCGGTGAAGCGATATTACCGATATTCCAAATATAGATCAAGATCTTTCAAGCATGATTTAAATGTATTTTTGAATATTTCATTTATTGATTCCTCGTGCTACTTTTAGGAGTGTTGGCACCATGCCAAGTCCAAAGTTGATGCCAACAAAGGATTTCTTGCAGCAGATGGTGACCTTTCTCTACTTCTCTCACATTCGATGCGTTTGGAACGGCCCACCAACCTCCGTCATTCTCCTTTCTCGCTCATTTGCCTAAATTGCTCAGTCGTCTCGCCTCGTTGCGCGCACACACACATGCGAATCTCCCCTTCTTTTTCTATTTCGATGTTTTCGTGCGCCTATGAGATATGAAAACTTCGGTTAATTGATATCACTATTTACCTTTTGTGGTTTCAGTATTTCATCAATTGATTGAAGTTAGATCACTCTACTTCTCCCTTCATAAATTACTTCAATGACCTCAAAAATTAAAATTAAATTGCTTATATTATTTCAAGAAAACCATTTAATGGTTTACATGTAAATTTACAGGTTTCTTATTTGAAATGTCACAAAAAAACACCTCTGAAACAGAGAAAAAAAATTCTTTTTTTTTTCAAAAAAGGTCACACTCTGCATTTGCGCTCTACTGCACACACTTTTCGCGGCAAGACCCGTCCCTCGTTCGAATGATTTGGCCCTCAGTTTTGGGGCGGTTTCCATTTTCTTTTCTGGATTTGTCTGATTTGTGCAATATTTTGGGAAACGGTTTGATTTCCGTGTAGAAAAATTCGTATCAGCGATATTACTCCATTGTCTTTTCTTGAAACTGTATCTTTAGGCCACATTGAGAATATTGATGCTTTTAGGACCGAGAAACTCTTTCGCAATTGTCAATTGTTACCTTCATTTTAAAACTTCACCCAATTGTTTTGCAGAATCTCAATCGCACTTTAAAAAGTTAATTTTTAACTTTTATACCCACCTGTCATGACCGATGCTAAAAATGATGTGAACGGATCTTCGGTGGTCGACGCCGACGGCTTGATCGAGGTAAATTGGAAAATTCTAAAAACTTGCGAAATCGACATTAAAAATGATTCTTCTAGGGCAACTACGATCAAGTCGTCGAATCTTTCGACGATATGGAGCTCAAGGAGGAACTCCTCCGCGGAATCTACGGATTCGGTTTCGAGAAGCCTTCTGCTATCCAAAAGCGCGCTATCGTTCCATGCACAACTGGAAAAGACGTTATCGCTCAGGCTCAATCTGGAACTGGAAAGACGGCAACTTTCTCAGTTTCTATTCTTCAAAGAATCGATCATGAGGATCCACACGTTCAAGCTCTCGTCATGGCTCCAACCAGAGAATTGGCTCAACAGGTAACCCTCCCATAGTTTGAGCTTACAATCAAAGAACGACTTTCAGATCCAAAAGGTCATGAGCGCTCTCGGAGAGTATCTTAACGTCAACATTCTTCCATGCATTGGAGGAACCAGCGTCCGCGATGATCAGCGCAAGCTAGAGAACGGAATCCACGTTGTCGTCGGAACTCCAGGACGTGTCGGTGACATGATCAACAGAAATGCTCTCGACACCTCCAGAATCAAGATGTTCGTTCTCGACGAGGCTGACGAGATGCTATCTCGCGGATTCAAGGATCAAATCTACGACGTCTTCCGTTCCATGCCACAAGACGTTCAAGTTGTTCTTCTCTCCGCTACCATGCCAGCTGAGGTTCTCGACGTCACTGACCGCTTCATGCGCAATCCAATTCGCATCCTCGTGAAGAAGGACGAGCTCACCCTCGAAGGTATCCGACAGTTCTTCATCAACGTCCAAAAGGACGAATGGAAATTCGAATGCCTCTGCGATCTCTACAATGTCGTCAATGTCACACAAGCCGTCATCTTCTGCAATACTCGCAGGAAGGTCGATCAACTGACCGAGCAGATGACTGCCAAACAGTTCACTGTTTCGTGCCTTCACGGAGACATGGACCAGGCTGAGCGCGACACCATCATGCGCGAGTTCCGTTCTGGATCCTCCCGTGTCCTCATCACCACTGACATCTTGGCTCGTGGTATTGACGTTCAACAGGTACATAGTTTTCCACTGTTTAGTAAAAATCTTGCAACAACTGACAAACATGCTGATTTTTTCATTTCAGGTTTCACTCGTTATCAACTACGATCTCCCATCCAACCGTGAGAACTACATCCATCGTATCGGTCGTTCAGGACGTTTCGGTCGTAAGGGAGTTGCCATCAACTTCGTCACCGATAACGATGCTCGCCAACTCAAGGAGATCGAGACCTACTACACAACCCAAATCGAAGAGATGCCAGAGTCGATCGCGGACCTCATCTAAATTTAATCCAACTCGTTCTGATCCCTCGCCTGACCGTCCTCGCTCTTATACACCCTCTCCTTGTTTCCTCATATTTATCCATGTTATCTGTTTTTTCTTCTTCATCCCCACCCATTTTAATATTACGCGTGATTTCATTTCCTTGGAATGCTTTTTAGTACTGGATCACTTTTCTCTGTCCCCGTCCCCCATCCCCTCTCCCCAAATTGGTTCAAAGAATATATTGCTCTTTTCCTTAGAGTTTAGTTTGTTCCTGTTTAACCCACCCCCCTCTTACTGTCATTCGTTGACAAATCTCTATTGTCCGGCGTTTCCTTTTTGGCAAGTAATGAAATCACGAATGTTATGACTGAGTAGTGTTTTGAATCAGCTTGATAGGGTTTTGTGCCACTATGTACATGATTTTAAACAGTACAAAGAGCAGTTCGTAAATATTCAATTACAGTAACATGGTGAAAAAGAATTTGAAAGGAAGAGGAGATAAACTTTCGGCTAATGTTCCGCTGGACAATCAGTTGGAGGCCGGCAAAGTAGCAAAACAGCGCGAGGAGCTCCGTGAAAAACAGAAACGCAAACGCGAAGAGTCCGAAGCCGACGAAGTTTGTGGTTGTCGTCGGATTAACTTTTTTAATTCTTGCATTTCAGTTCGTTCCCGATTCGCTGTCTTCAAAGATCCTCCATGAAGCTCGGAAACAGTTGATTGAGGAAGCTATCGAAGAACAAGGTGATGCTGGTTCGACAAGCGCCCGTGTTCCCAAAAGGTACTGAAAACTTGCTGTAATCGATCATTGGAATAAGACAAGATTCTCGTGTTTCCGATTCAGCTTAAATTTTCAGACAGCGTGGAAATTGGCTTGGCGATGATGGTGCGAAATCGGAAGAAGAGGATGAAGACGACGAGGAAGAAGATGACAACGGATTCGAAGATCAAATTATTGTAATTTCTTACTCAAACTTTAAACTGTTTCACATCATATTCAGGAACTTGATCCTCAGGACGAGGCTGATTTGGCGAGGTTTTTGAAGAAAGATGCAGCTCAAATGTCCACCCTCTACGACATCATCCAAGCTAAAATCGAAGCGAAGCAGAATGACGCTGAACTGGCTCTCAGTCAAGTTGACCCAAACGAGTTCAATGTGATTTTTCATTGATACGTTCAACAAATAGTACGTTCTGTTTCAGATGCGTGATATGGACCCGGAAGTTGTTGAAATGTATGAGCAAATCGGTCAATACATGTCAAAATACCGAAGTGGAAAGGTTCCGAAGGCATTCAAGATCATTCCAAAAATGATTAACTGGGAGCAGATTCTTTTGTTAGTTGTTCGACTTGAAAAAGAATGTACCTAAATGTATGTTTTCTAGCCTCACGAAACCAGAAACATGGACAGCAGCTGCGATGTATCAGGCCACACGACTTTTCGCTTCTAATATGAATCCGAAGATGTGCCAAAGGTAAGTTCCATATAATTCTACTATTGTGATTCTTTTGAATCAAAGTTCACTTTCTTAAAGGTTCTACACACTCGTCTTGCTCCCACGTCTTCGAGACGACATCGACGAGTTCAAGAAGCTAAATTATCATCTGTATCAAGCTCTCTGCAAAGCTATTTACAAACCAGCAGCGTTTTTCAAAGGACTCATTCTACCATTGCTGGAGGTACGCTTTAACTCAAAAAAAAAAAATTAAAATTTAATATGATTAAAATTACAAATAAAACTGATTCTTTCAGTCTGGAACCTGCACACTCAGAGAGGCCGTCATCTTCAGTTCTGTTCTCACGAAAGTTCCCATACCGATTTTCCATTCAGCTGCAGCAATGCTCAGAGTGAATATAATTGTTGGCCAAAACTCAATAACTACTCTGATTCCAGATCGCCGAAATGGAATATACGGGTGCCAATTCAGTCTTCCTTAGAGCCCTGATCGACAAAAAGTATGCCCTTCCGTATCGCGCAGTCGATGGAGTCGTCAATCACTTCATCCGTCTGAAAACCGACGAGCGAGATATGCCAGTGTTGTGGCATCAGTGTTTGTTGGCATTGTGTCAAAGATACAAGAATGATTTGAACGCGGAACAAAAATCTGCGATCCACGAGTTGATTCGAGTGAGTTTCTTCTTTCGAGTGAGGCACAAAAATTCTCAAAAATATTTATTGTCTAAATGAACAGAGAGTAGAATTCTACTCATAATACTTGTTATCTAGCGTTTAGATTTTCCTCCTTTCTTCTTTTTTTCTTTAGACGATGAGGGAGATGACAATTGAGCTCCAGAATTACCAGCACTTGGTAGACACGATGGTCTCTTTTTCGCGTTGCGTCTCCCTGTCTTCACAATCGTCTTCTCGCGACAAGGGTCCGATAGTGGACCAGCATTTCCGAAAATCTTAGCTCGTTCAGCACTGACTGGGGCGGCGGATTTGCTCAAACCTCCGTCCTTTTTTCCGGTGATTGCCGTCATCATCTGAACGACCTGTGGCATAGATGGACGCTGAGTCGCATTCCGAGCCCAGCATTTTTTCTGCAATCAGAAAAACAGTTTCGTAATTTGTAAAAGAGCATACTATGATGACAGCCAGAACAGATGGTGCTTTATCGCTGATTGTCATTCTGTAGTCGTCTTTCGCAACCTTCTGATGAACTTCAGCCACTTTGTACTCTGGATACGGTTGCGTCCCGTTTTCGACAACCTCCCAACAGAGCACAGCAAACGCGAACACGTCAGTTTGCTGGGTGTAAACGAATGTAATAAGTGTTTCTGGCGATAGCCATCTGATTGGTGCTTTCTTGTTGGGATTCATTTGGTACGAAGTGCCAACGCGGGACATTCCGAAGTCTGAGACTTTCGCCTGAAAATAGATTGATATGCAGATGCTTCTTCTGGATTGCCTCACCACTCCACTACCATAAAGAACATTTCTGGCAGCGATGTCTCTGTGCATGATGTTCTTACTGTGTATGTATCCGATACCAGAGGCAACCTGAGTGATGATGTCTAGTTTTTCCATCCATTGCACTGAGTTCTTCTGCAAATATCCATCGAGACTTCCACCAGTCACCAACTCCATCACAACGAGCAACGGCTCTTCCACAGCCGCCACCCCATAACATCTGACAACATTTTTGTGATTGAATCCGCGCATCAGGCGAGCTTCAGTAGTGATTTCTTTGATTTGATCTTTTGTCAGCCTTTCAAGTTTAGCCTAGAGGAAAATACCAATCGTTTGGATAATCACTAAATCACTCACAGTTTTCACAGCACAGCCTACAGTTTCTGAACCCATTCTCAGCGTTCCTGATTTAACTTCACCGAAAGCTCCCTCGCCCAACGTTTTTGTCATTGTTACATCCGCGTGGTTCAGCTCCCAAGATTGCCGACCGATGGGATTGATCAAGACACTGTTAGGATTTTCCTGCAACGCTCGCCTAAATAGAAAAATCTGTCGAAGCAGTTCAACCTCATAAAGCTTGTTCTGTTTGTGATAATTGATCAATTCAAGCAGACTATCGAAGTTTTCCTTTCCAGTAATCGAGAATTTCCCATCAGCGTTGCGAATGACGTAGTGCATTGCTTCTTGACTCGATTCATTCTGCATAACTGACAAAATCAAATGTCGCGCTTGTCCTGCACTGGGTTCCGACATTCGAACCAAAAAATCCCCATTTTTTTGAAGCAAAAGCTGAAATCACGTGCATAGAATCTTTTTCAGGTGCTGTTTCAGACAGACCTGCACTTCTTCTCTTGGAAGTAACCCATGGAACCATTGTTGATCTGTTGGTTCCATATTACCAGTTTTACGACACTGTTGCTCTTGTGGTTCTTTTTTGTTATAAACGTGCCGAATTTGCGAAAAGAGAGTAGAGCTACTCCTTTTAAGACTTGAAATAACGTCCGTCTCACCCTGAGGTAGCTTTTTCTTCTTTTTTCCATTGTGGTTCACGTTCGGCTTACTCATTTCACGCGTACAGTTCTATATTGACCAAAAACTTCGAGGAGTATGAATCCGATCAGAGTTCTAACGACACCTTTTTATACCGGAGAAAGTGGAGCGCCCGGGAAGAAAATCCCGGTTCCCCCATTCAGAAAGGCCAGTTCAGAGCACCCTGGTCATTTACCCCCACAAACTATATCTTTAATCTATCTAGGTGATATGAAACGCAAAAGTTTGCTACAAGCCCAGTTTTCATGCATAAATGTTTCTTCTTTCAGTTCCATGGACATTATCTCATCTCTCCGGAAATTCGCCGCGAGCTCGAATCCAAGGAAACCGAAGACGGACATATCATCACATCGGTGGTTGTTGAAGGGCGTAAGATGGATAGTATGGAATTCTAAGTGTCATTGGATGAGCAACGAGACGCGGAGCATCGAGTGAGCACCAGCTGCTCTCTTTTCCGCTTTCGTTCCACGCTGCACGTACACATCTTCCCTTTTCCCCTTCTTACCGATTTACATTCTTTGTTGCTTTGCTTCTCACCGAACTGTTCGTTTTTCTTGTTTTCTCTCTTGTTGTTTTGTTACTTCTTTCAATAAAATGTTTTTGAAACTTTTCAATACACATGAGAAGAGGTATATGCCCTGTCTTTCCTTCGTCGAGATTTCAAACTTAATTCGAACTTGGAATTACAGCCGCAAGAATGATAATCAGGTTTTTGGGATTGGCAAGGAGGGCTCCATATGGTTCTTGGATTATAAGTTCCACTAATACATTCGTTACTCCGTACAGTGATAATGCAACTACGAAACGATGCATTTCCTTGAGGTTCAGGAAATTTTTCCCTGAATTTTATGAACTTTCTAATTTTTCAGCTCCAAAAAACCAATGTCGGTTATCCCAACAGCAAGTAGTCTTGTCGCCGCTTCACCTCCGAACGTCAAACCATATCTACAACTGATGAGAGTTGATAAACCGATTGGTTCGTGAATGAGCTAATTTTTTAGATGAGATTGTTTCATTTCAGGAACCTGGCTTCTCTACTGGCCGTGTACATGGAGTATAGCCATGGCCACTCCAGCTGGTCAACTTCCTTCTCTTTACATGCTCACTTTATTCGGAACTGGAGCGTTTCTAATGAGAAGTGCTGGATGTGTTATCAACGATTTGTGGGATAAGGACTTCGACAAAAAAGTTTAACACTCCAAATGCGAGAAAAAGTGAAGATATTCTTTCAGGTGGAACGTACAAAACTGCGACCATTGGCCTGTGGTTCTTTGACTGAAAAACAAGCCGTTGCTCTTTTGGCAGGTCTTTTGAGCTCGTCACTTGCCATTTTGTTGCAATTGAACTGGTTCAGGTATAATCAAAGTCATCAATAAATAAGGAAGAGCTTTCAATTTTAATTTTCAGTGTTGCTGTTGGCGCGTCTTCTATGGCTCTGGTTGTCGGGTATCCGTTGGCGAAACGATACACTTATTGGCCTCAGTTTATTCTCGGTTAGTCACTCTCTTCGGTTTCCTTTAATCTCTCTCCTATTTCGCCACTAGATTCAGATTCTAGTATGTCTCCATCTCTTAGTCCTCAGTTGTTAGTTACGATTGCAGGTGCCACCTTAAACTGGAGTGTGCTGATAGCGTGGGCTGAAATGGGCCATTTCAAAGATTTGGGCATCTTTTTGCCACTCTACACTGCCACCATCCTGCACACGGTCATCTACGACACTATTTATAGTCATCAGGTAGAGAGAGGAGACGAATTTTGAACTAGAATAAGACAGAGGGAAGCAGGGATTCACGGCAGACGGCTTATCTTCGAAATGAAAAATGCTAAAAAGGTTGTCAACTGACAAAAATATAGATCACAATGAGTGTATCGTTTGTAACAAAGCACAGTTGGAAACATAGACGAAGGTCTGAGATATGGTGCTTCTTCCGTTCCCTACCATTTCGCCGCTCTCCGTCAATATCTCGAATTCTCATTGTTACAATCGATACACCTATTCATTTTGGCAGTAAACATCCTAGCATTTTTTATTCCAAAGATTAACTTCTTCAGTAAACTTTCCAGAAGAAGCAATCTTGAGAGAAATTATCCTTCTAGCTTTTTTGGTATGCATGGGTTACGGTAGGCATAAGTGTTGTGAATTGTCTTGAGTTTTTGTATGTTTGAAAATCAAAAAAAAAAAAAGAATAGACCGTGATGCTGCGATGGTGGTGAAGTGTTCGGTCCCTCCACAGGGTGGTATCTGCATCGTAGATTACTGTGGCTTTACACAGCTTCTTACTGACTTTCCTCCTTTCTGATTCTTTTCTCAAATTGTTTCTCTCCTAGTACAGGACTCACGTTCAACTGGGGAGCTCTACTGGGATGGGCTGCTTTGAAAGGTGACTTATCGTCTTCCGCACCGTTTTGGATGTACGCAGCTGCACTTCAATGGACACTCGTCTACGATACTATTTATGCACATCAGGTTGCTTATTTTGGGGGAATCGTGTCCATTGTCCGTATTTGTATGCCCCATGTATTCATACCTACCGTAACCCCACAACGCATGCTTTCAATATTCTTATTATCCAATCTGAGAAAAGTCTGATTGTCTATAGCAAAAACATCAAACCCTTTTTCAACGAAGTAATTAGCTCTTCTCCAGGATAAAGCCGACGATATCATGATCGGTGTTAAGTCTACCGCCCTACGTCTTGGAGAAGACACGAAAAAGTGGTTATCAGCGTTCGGAGTTGGAACAGTCGCTTCTTTAACTGTCTGTGGAATGGCAAGTGATCAGACATGGCCGTACTACGTGGCATTGGCAGCCACAACAGCTCAACTCGGATGGCAAATCGGAACAGTTGATATCAATAATGGAGCTGATTGCTGGGATAAGTTCAAGTCGAATTCGTGGATGGGCATCATCTTATTCAGTGGAATTGTGGCATCGACTTTGCTGAAAGAGGTACGTTTTGTTTTCTTTCTCTTCTGATAAAAACGTTTCACATCTTTCAGAAAGAAGAAAGCAAGGACACCAAGAACAAACCACCAGTAGACGAAGATCTTGACGATTAATACTGTATATTACTGTAGTTCTACTAGTATACTCTAAACTTTCTGTGATCCTACGTGTACACATTCTGCCATTTTCCTTCTTTGCATCCTTAGATTTTATTTACGATTTAATAAATAATTTATTAAATATTGCACACCTCATCCATAAAAACAAATTATGCGCCTATTTACAAAAAAAAGCAGATGACTCCTCATCTACAAAGTGACAGCTCCGGATTCGAGTCTTTGCTTCACAATTCTGATAACTTGTCTGCACTTCTCGGCTCCGCTTTCAGCTTGGCGGGCTTCTTGAATAGTGATTCTGGCGGGAACCAGTTTGAAGTGATAAGAGGAATCTACGAATTGGCAAGTGTACTTCAGAAGATTAACACATGAGATTCTCTCTTGGATGAGCCCAGCACGACATTCTCCTTCCTCGCTGGAAAAATGGAAAAGTTTTAAAGTCGAGGATAGGTCAAACTAACCTCTTCGTCAAACTGATCTTCTGAAGAAGTGTGTCAACCTTATCCCAGTGAGAGGCAGACGATTTCCTCTCACATTCCAGAAGTCTTTGTTCAACGAGCTCCGCGAGTTCTCTATCCTTTCCTCCCTTTTGAAGATAAGAGGGGAACTTCTTCTGGAAACGAACTCCGATTCCGTTAAGACTCTTGCGGCATTCTGAATTCGGCAACATAGATAAGCATAAACTTTGAACAATCTTACGTTTCACATCATAATCAGCAGCGAACCACAAGTGACGGTCAACATTGGCGTCTACCTGAAAAACATTATGGGTTTCATTTCCTCAAACAGATAATACATACTTCAGCATCCAGAGAAGCCTTCTCAGCATGAGCTGGTTTTGGCTGTTCGATTCCATTGGCCTTGTTGAATTCAGAAGCCTTCTTGGCAGAAGAATCAGTGTCCACAACTGCAGTGGCAACAGAACTAGCCTAAATGATTTGTGTTCCTTGAAAAGTTTCAGAAGTTTTCAAACGTACAGCGGGTCTGATGACAGGTTGCACGACCTGGGCATTTGCTTGAACTGCTCTCACTGGTTGGACAATTTGGGTGTTCGATTCGAATGATTGAACTTGTTGTGGTCCTCCGTGTTGTGGTGGAGGAATGTTGGTTGGCTGTTGTGGCTGTACAGACTGGACAGCTTGGTGGGGAACTGGAGGTTGTTGGACTTGTTGGACTTGTTGGGGTTGCTGGGGTTGTTGTGGGATCTGTTGTTGTGGTTGAGGTTGTTGGACAACTTGCTGCTGTTGGTTGTAGTTTTGGTTGTTGTAGTTGTTGTACTGTTGCTGTTGGTTGTTGTTATTGTATCCGTTGAACTGCTGTTGCTGTAAAAAACTTGGTTGAAAGAAAGTTTTGAACTAAAAACTAGCAAAAGTAACACACGTCTCACTTTGAATGCATTTAAATGGGATCGCAGAAAGATTTTGAAAAATTTGTCAACAAGTAAGTGTTTTGCATATTAAGAGATACATTTTTTCTAGTTTGCAGCCATTTTCATTTGAATCCGGTTCTTTAAAGTGAGGTTAGCCAAGAGACATTTTTATTCTAAAATGTAGAATGTAGGTCATTTACAAGATGATGAGTGTAAAATTACCAACACTAGATAAACGAGAAAAGAGGTAGAGAAAGCTGGTTGCGGCTTTTCCGACTTTTCCGGTGGGGGGGATTTTCTGTTTTTATTTAGTTCTTTTCTAACTCTGATCCTTGAAAAATACCAAAGTTCTTATTCATCACCCCCAATTTTATTCTTCTATTTCTGCCCACATTCGTCATCCTCTCTCTTTATTATTTCTGTTCTTCTTTTTCTTCTTTATTCTGTTATCCAGTTCAATTATCCCTCTTCTCTTTTCCAGAACGTGTTTTCGATGAAAGATGCCAAAACGGCATCGCCACAAGAATATCATCACACCAAAAACCAATCCAAGAAGGCACCTTATCCGATATTTCATCGGCAACTTTTCGCAGGTAGCGGAACACAAAGATTCTTATCTTTGTTCAATTCATCAATAATCTGAAAACGAGACATACCTGATTGTAGTACCCATTATTGTTGTAGTACTGATTTCCCTGTTGTTGCTGTTGTTGTGGATATCCGTTGTAGGGTTGGAAGTTGTTCTGTTGTTGGTATCCTTGCTGTGGCACAAATGCGTATGGGCTGGAATGTTCTCAATGTCAACGAAAAAAGGATAGATACATTTTTACAGAGATCTGATAGAGAGAAATTCTAAATGAGCTTCAGTCGTAGGTAAACTGGAAAATGATTCTCAATGTTTTGCCAGTTGAAGACTTTTTCATAGCTTTTCAGGAACCGAGATATATTTGGTCAAGGTAGCGGGGAGGGTGTGCCGGTCTATTAAAGGAAATACATTGGACTTCCAGGTGAATTTCGATTAAAATTTTTAACGGCTTATTTGGTCAGCTTGTCTTAGAATCTATCAAGGCACAAAAAAAGAACAAACCTTGGTGGAACGAACGGAGCTGGTGTGGATGGGGTTGGGAACACCAATGGCGGATGAGTTGGGAAAGTGAACGGAGCATGAGTTGGTAGGGTGAATGGAGCCAGTGTTGGATGGCTTGGAAGTGTGAAGGGAGCAACAGTTGGAAGTGTTGGGAAGGTGAATGGCGCAGGAGTCACGGGCTGTCCTGGAGCTGCTGGAACCGGCACTGGAGGAGCATTTGGAAGTTGAGCACCCAAAGGAGTTGGGGGTTTCTGGTCGACCGTCTGGACGGACAGAAGAGCTCCTTGAGCTTGGGCAGCAACTCCAACAGGTTCTCCACCAAGTTGAGCTGGCAGATCGAAGATTGTGTTTTGGAACGTGTTCTGTGCTATAGCCACAGATGGCAGCAGGAGAGCTAATAGGAGCAGCATAAGAGGAATTTTTGAATCGGAAGAAAATGAGATGCTTATATTCAGCTTCTTCTTTCGATTCTGGAGAAGGGATTGAAGCTTCGGATGTCATAGAGAAGTAGAGAATTGGTGCGGAACGGGTTTTTCACATCGTATTTCCGGAAATAGTGTGGAAGAAGTGGGAGACGCAGACATCAGATCGTTTATGTTCCATGTCCAGAAACGCTACCACCAACACCGCCTCCCTCCCCCATCTCACGATTTTTATCTTTTCTTTTGTATGGAAACAGAAAAGAGGGAAAACGACGACGGATTGGCTTCGAAAAGAATGAGAAAGGACTTCAACAGGGTGGTGGCATCCGAATATTTATGGGATTGTACTTTACTTCTCCTTTTTTTTTCTAATCTCAGATTAAGGAAACAAGAATTTCCTGAGAAAAAGAAAAAAGGTGTTGATCCGAACGTCGATGCGATATGAAAACGACTATGAATTAGAATTTACATTTCTACGAAGAACACTACTAAAACTAATGGGTTCCGAAGATCTGTACTGAAAACTTCTGGAAATTTTTAAACGAGGGTGGCTGCATTTTCCATTCATGTTCATCCAGAAAATATATGCCGTAAAACCGGTAATAGTTCCGCAATTCTTTTACACAGGTTTGACGGGGTAGAGAATTATCGTAAGACCGGAACTCCCATTTCATCAATTTGACCACATATATCTCGGTTCGGGTAACGGACATAAAAAAGTGGTCAATTAACAAAATCTAAAAAATGAACAGAGGATATTTTGTTTGTTAAGCGCTTTTTCATAGCTTTTACAGGAACCGAGACGAATTTTCTCAAAATGACTGAAAAGGGGTACCGGTCTATTAGACGAAATACGGTAGTTAACGATTGTCAGATTTTTCTGAAAGTGTGTGGATGTATTAATCAACTCTAGATGTTCAATTATGTAATTGACAATTTTTCTAAAAAACACTGAATTAACCATTGTAACCAAGATTTGAGTTAGCATCACTATGCGAGATCTAACAGTCTTGAGAGCGCCGTTCAAAAGTTGTCAACTACAAAAAAAGATCTAGAGGGTTGTCTGATACATCCACCAAATTTCAGGAAAATTGCGTAATTGGAAACTACCTTTTCAGCCGCTCAAATTTGTTGATAATGTTCAACCATTTTCAAAAAAAAAGAATGCAAGCGGTGATACTTTAAAATCTGTATTTTCAGACAATAATATCTTCGATTTTGCCACAGTACGCCATAATTATATCTAGGATCTGATATGATAATAATCATAATATTTTCCATTTTCATGTTGCCCTCTGCTCAATTACTTAATTGCTTACACTTTCACCTTCTCCGAGGCAACTTCTTTTTTTTAAATCTAAACCGTGCGCGGTGCGAAATTTCGGAGTGTCGTTGCTAACGGAAAAAGCTCGGAAGCTTTTTCACGAAAACTTGGCATGGCGCCAGTTTTCTATTTTTCCTTTCTAGTTTTTTAATTTGATCTACTTGCTTTAGATGCTTCGCGGGAAGCTGCAGTTTTTTGAATTCTCAATTTCGTCGTTTGAAATTTTTTTGTTCATTCTTCCTCAAAATGATCGTTTCAGGTTCAACCGGACCTCGAAAGAAGCGATCTTTGACGATGAGCCGAAATCGGGACAACCTGGAGAGGCCCATCTCCAAACGAGGCGAGTTAATTAATTTATTTAGAAGAAAATCAATTAAGTCAGAGCTGTTAAAGGGCTGTTGTCTGTGGCTATTTGTTAGAAAACAAAAACCGGTTTCCTATTAAAAAGTTTCAGGGCCCAGGGGTCAATATCAGAAAATACTGAAGGATACTTGCAAAAAATGAAACCCAGAATTATTCAATTCACAATCGTTTATTAAAATTCTATTCAAAAAAGTCCGATTCCAGGAGTGCTCTCTCTTCTGCCGAAAATGCCGTTAGGATTCGTGCTCAACAGCTGTTCGTGTGCTTACATCGACAATCTTCTGGCTCATGATAGTGTTCATCGAGGAAAGCCGCATTCGTTCATGATACAGGTACGTTTTGTTTTGAAACGAACGGATAGAGGTTGAATAATTATTCACTAGTTGCAACTTCAGCGTCTCGTTGTCATCTGTGGACGTTCGACACCAGCCGTTTCGAATCACGCAGCCAACATCATTCTCTCGGCCTTCAACTTCTGTAAAATAGATGCGCCGGCGAAAAAGTTTCTCGAAGAGGAGGCAGCCCTGAATCTGTTCCATACGGTAATTTATTTTCGCTTGTTTCAGCAGTTGCAGCTACAATTCCCCCATGAATTCGTTACATTATCGATAATTTTTATAGATCCTGGCGTACGCAACGGTGACCCAAACTGTTCGTAGTGTCATGGAGATTCGTGGAGCTCATCGGCTCACTGCTGCTCTCTGCGATTTGATTTCGGCCTACACGAAGTCAATGGACACAATGGAAGCAAGCAAGACGCTCACCTACTTGTGCAAAAAAGTGAGATTTTGCTTTTTCAGCATACAATCTACGTTTCCAATCCTTCTTACATGCAAATTCAGCACCATCATTCTGTCATGGATCTAATCAGAAGACTCTTTTTTCCAGTACCTCTGAGAATTTTTCCCTAAATTTGCCCATGTATAGAATCTAAGAATGCGTCATGTGGCTATATACACACACACTTCAGAAAGTCGAGATATCTGCTCCGAAAGATGGCAGACAAGGGGCGAACATAGTGAAGCATGCCATCTTTCGGAACGAATATCTCGACTTCTAGAAGATCGTGCAAGTAGGCACGTATATATAGTCCAATTTAGGGAAAATTCTCAGAGGTACTGGAAATATGACTCCTGGTAAGCTACCATAAAATATCTGTTCCACAGAAACTTATATAATTCTTGAATTTCTATGCAAATCTCGAATTTATTTTCACAGCTCAATGATTGATCTCCATCTTCTTTTATCTCTCTTCCATTCTATCTCACCAACTCTCTCCTTCGTTTTCTGCATCCGTTCACCACTATTTTTCATTGAATACACATATGATTCTTCGAGTGGAAATACAAACAATCACTTCTCGCCGGCACCAATGACGCGCAGGCGACGAGAGGAACGGATAGTGCTGTAACGTTAACATTAGATAGTCACTGGTCGCAGAGAGAAAAGAAAGGAGAAGCCGATTGTCTTTTCGACGTATGGCTCTCCCTCTGGTGGCTTACGGGAACATGGAAAGAGTAAGGGATCGGGAGAGACTCAGAGATTGTTCACAGGGAGAGATCTCTCTCGAGAAAATGAAATGTTTTGAATATCTCTCTCGTAGTCTCTAGTTCTTCTGGTCAAGAAAGAATACTGACCAGAGACTGGCAAATTTAGTGAACGGGGGAGAGAAGTTCAGTACACGATGGGCGTCATTGAAAACAAGATGTTCTGAAAGGGATATTCGTTTTTAAAAAATCTGTTAAAGACCTCGAGAAGTCTAGTTATGAGCTTCTGAAGGTCACACTTTATGCACAACAGGGTTTAAAAACTTCGATGGATCATAAATCGACTTCTTGAGGTCTTTAGCAGATTTTGAAAAAAAAGAAAGTTCATTTTAAAACCTTTTCCCAATGATACTCATCATATACTGAAGTTCCAGTTCTCCATGCAAAGGACGATGCTGCCAGCTGACTTTGCTGATTGTCGTAGTCAATTATTACAATGAATCAGTCGACCCTTTCAAACAAAATCTACTGCATCTTTCTTCTCTCATCCTTTTCCTGTCTTCTTCATTCTCATTCCTTCCATCTTGATAATGTCCCGATTGTCGAATACGACGTCCATCAATTCTTGCAGAAATTTGCATATCTCCTCATTAATGTAAAACAAAAATAAATGTTGACTCTTTTCAGCTAGCCTCCCTATACGATCCTCTGGTTGTTCTTCCCTTCATCACTAAGCTCGCCAAGAGCCGGCGTCTTCGTCATTACCTTCAGCCTCTTTTCATTGGGCACTGTGAATATACTGCGGAGACCTGGGGTATTACTAGAGCATACCTGATCGGACTTCCATGGAGTGTGTTTTTTCAGGAGTCTCTCCCGAAAGTGCAGAGATCTACAACCACATTGCACGCAGCAACTTCACATCTCAAACTTTGATAGAGATAATTATACAATATCTGGAAAAGGAGGTGAACGAAGTTGTGATTAGTAGAAATACTGATCCTCTCAAACTCGTTCAATACTTGGTCGCTGTAAGCTACTCGATGTTTTACAAGGAGCTAATCTTTCTATTAATTCAGTGTACGAACCCAAACAATTCGGAGATAGTTCAAGCTCTGGCTTTTATGCTCTATGCCAATACGAAGCTCCTCACTGGAACTCCTTCTCGTTCCATCGACATGGATGTCAATTCGGCGGAAACGGTTACCACTGCACGACTCGCGGATACCAAGTTTACTCAACCTGTGAAAGATGCCATTCTGGAATCGGGAAGAGATTCTCTCCAGAGACGCTTGGAAATATACGGTCCTCATCTGCTGGATTCTGTTGAATATTTCGTTGAAGAGTTGAAACATGCACCTGTGCAAAGAAGTGAGAAAGAGAGTACGGAATAGTTTGAAATAATTTGAGAAGTTTAGAACTTGTGACGAATTGTTCAATCGGAAACGCTCTTCTCTTCATTAACCAGTGCAACTATGACCTTGCGATTGATAAAGAAATGTACGTTTTCGGCATTTTGTAGACAGTTTGTCCAACTTGATCCAGAGATTCCAGCAATGACGAACCGTTCTGGTCGGGCACCAATTTCATCTTGGGTGTTACACAGTACATCGAGGAAAGAAAAAGGATCACGGAAAACGACACGGAGTCATACGATTGGTACCCGGACATAAATTGGGTCGACGTTCTGAAAGAGTTCGACTCCCCTCGTCTTTTCGTTTCACGGCAGACTTTTGTTCTTTTCGCGGAAATTTTCCCTCTGATGTTCCAAGATCCTCAAAATTTCCCGACATCTTTCTTCCACACGCCATGGAAAAACTGGGAAAGACAGGTCCACTTGTATGATTTCATGATGGACCACGCCGACGTTTGGAACTTCTCCATCTACCCGCACACAAAAGTGCTAACTCAAGATCTCAACTTGAAAGCAATTCCTGATGACACACCTCCCATCGTTCAGTTATGGAACTGCCAAGAGTTTTGTAACATTCTACTCACATTGCTCAACGTGCAAACTCAAGCTTCTCATAAGGATCTGTTCAAAATCGGTTACAGTCAGACCGGCGATGTGTGTATATTGTCACTGATACTGTCGAAAACCCCATGGACGCCGAATCGTCAGGACTTGATTCGCGAGTTCCTACCGGATTGGATTCCAAAGAGCCCAAACGTTGTCCCGATTTTGAACATGGCATGGAACGATGTAAGTGTTTTGGAAAGGTTGCTAGCTTTTGAAAACTTCATTTATAATACTTTTCAGACAGCGAAGTACATGCGCCAACATATCACTTGGTCTCTAACAACCTTGTACAATAACGACAGTGGCCATCTTGCCAAAATTCTCGATGTTGCGCATGACGTAAAACCGAATGGTCTCTCGGACCTCCTGAATCAATCATCGAAATATCTTCCTTTCATTGTTGATCTCGCATGTCTTGCTTCAAAAAGGGATTATCTGAATTTGGAGAAATGGATTGAGGACAAAGAGAAAGCGCATGGTGATGCACTGACTTCCACAGCGCTTCAGTACATTAACAAGAAATACACGAAGCAACAGATATCAGCAGCCGTGGTTCCGAAGCCGCACGGAACATCCAACGGTTCTTCAGACCCTCTTCCTATTTTGATCAAGTTTGTCCGCCGGAGAGCGAAAAAAACTCAACGACAACAAAATCCATTGATCTTCCAGGTTACCCCACCGGTTAGTCGTTCTGAACTGTTTTTATATATTCCGATTCTCTGTGAAGTTTTATCAGTATTTTCGAAATGAGGATGAACAGTGAAAGTTCACTCGGAATCGCGAAATCGCTCTGAAATGCGCGAAGATTTTCAAACGAACGTCCAACGGGGCGTCGCGTAGCGGTCGCGTCGCGGTTTGTCTGTGCCTCTCGTTCGGGCTTTCTCGCTCGAAGCGCTCACTTTTTTCTGATGATTTCTTCATTTCCGTCGGGCGTTTCTATATTCCACTGAAGAAATTAGACTGTGAGAATTTTCAGTTCATTCAAAATGAATTATACTTTCGATGAGCACTCCATGAGCACTTTTCAACATCATACAAGTTCTCTTATTTGAAGATGACAAATCAATACGCTCGCAAGCAGCAACTTTTCCAGTATTCAAATTCAATAACTTTAGCCAGTCTTTTGTAGATTAATATCTTTTTATCTAGGATATAAACTTAGTCGGAAATAAAGAAGTTATCGATTTTTATGAATGCTGTAAAATTGATCAAATAAGTAGTACTTGCGCAACTGAATTATTTAACTTCGACGATACAACAAATATTTGTCATGACTTTTTTTCAGGTAATGAAAGAGAACTCGGGTAGAAGCTCGTCAGTATCATCTGGCGGGCATCAGAGTGTACAGCAGGCTAGTGGTTCACATCAGCAATACAGCACTGGTACTGGACTTCCACCATCCGGCGCCGTGTCTCAACAGCAATCACAACAACCACCTGCCCTGCAGCAACAAATTTCTCAACAATCACTGTCGTCGTCGGCACCCCAGCAACAGCAGCAGATGCTCAACCAGCAGCAAGTTCCAGGACCTATTCAGAGACCTGCACAGTTTGCTCCCCAGCAAATGTTCCAACCACAGGCTCCAACCCAACAACATCCACACATGATGGTAAATAATTCTTTGCATATATTTGACAGTGAATGTTCAAAATTAACATTCTAGAATCAACCACCTCCAAATCAGTCCCAGAATGCTCAACAAGGAATGAATCTTTTGATGAACATGAATCAATTCGCTGCCTCCAGCAATCGAGATTTGCTTAAGGTGGTTCAACCTGCTCCACCACCATCTTCTTCAATGTCTCCATCGACGCAGATGATGCGTTCACTGATTCCTCCTCTTACTCAACGTCAGGTGAGTGATGATTCGGAATTTGTCATGAACGAATTCTAAATGAACGAATTCTAAGTTCATTAGTTATTTCTTGTTATTATTGACTCGCTGTTCACCGTTCACCAATACCGTTTATCAGAACTCCAATCCCAGTTGGCACCCAACACCAGCTCCATCACAACAAAGACCATCTGGACCACCAACGCCACAACAGCAAATGGATTACCGTGGACAGATACCAGAATTTGTTCCGCAAGGATCCCACCAGCTGCAAAGAAGTGGAAGCGTTAGTGGCAGAAGCGGGGCAAGTGGAGCGCAGAAAGCGGGAAGCAGCGGATTCTCAGTAGGTGCTCCCATCGCTGGAAGTGCAGCAGCTGTGGCCGCCGCTGCGGGTTTGCAACAAGGAGGAGGCATGGAGGATTTCTCTTCGATGACTTTCGCCGAGGACATTCAAGAAGAAGCCAACTCCTACTTTGAGAAAATCTATAGCGGCAACAATGCTATGTCCGTAGATACGCTGATCGATCTGCTGAAAAAGTTCAAGAGCGGAAATGATCGTCGTGAACGTCATGTTCTCGCATGTGTGGTCAAAAACCTTTTCGAGGAGTACCGATTCTTCCACGAATATCCGGAGAGGGAGTTGCGAACTACGGCTGCTGTGTACGGAGGAATCATTCGAGAGGACATCATCACCAATGTACAGTTCGCAACAGCCGTTCGGAAAGTCATCGAAAGTTTGAGCGCGGATCCCAATACTATGCTTTGGACGTTTGGAATTGTTGCACTTCAATACTGCAGAAGCAAACTTTGCGCTTATCCAAAGGTAATCAGATCAGGATAGAATCATAGTTATTAGATGAACAGCTATTGCTGACAGTCTTTGCGCGCAGATACAAAAGTTATTTTAACTATTCATTCATTAAAAAACTATTGCATATTTTAGGTGTGCACGATGATCGTCAACAGTGAAAACTTCGCAAGGTTCCCACAAACTTTGAAGGATTATATCATCGCCGGTGTCAAAGGAGAGCTCCCACCAGAAGGAGGTCGCCACACTCCAGTCGGAACCAACTCTTCATCAGCATCATCGACGCCAATACCAGCTACTGCGCCAACCAACTGGGGAGCTGTTGCACGCGCATCTGCAAGCGATCCCAAGATGGGAGTTCCAGCGAACAGAACTGGAAATGTTCTTTCCTATACCAACGTAGATACGCTTGTTCTGGCCACTAACAAAGATGGAGCCGAAATCGCTCAACCCGCTGAAGCAGTAGTTGACAAGATTTCATTTCTTTTCAACAACTTGTCTACGACGAACTTGGCTCAGAAGAAGGATGAAGTTTTGGAGATGATTGGTGAGCATGGAGAAGGATTCACACGCTGGCTTGCGCAATACATTGTGATGAAGAGAGTTTCGATAGAGCAAAACTTTCAACCTCTCTATAACCAGTTCGTTACTGCCATCGATGATGCATATCTCGATCAATGCATCAAGAGGGAAACATTTCGAAACATTCGTATCCTGCTCCGAACTGACAAGAAAACGACAGTTGCTTCAAACTACAGTGATCGACAGTTGTTGAAAAACCTTGGAAGTTGGCTTGGAGCTATCACAATCGCCAGAAACAAACCAATCCTACTCAACGATCTGGATTTGAAAAGCTTACTTCTCGAGGCTTATTACAAGGGTCAAGCTGAGTTGCTGTTCGTGGTGCCTTTCATTTCCAAGATTTTGACCGCTTGCTCGAAAACGGCGTTGTTCACACCTACATGCGCTTGGATTCGAAGTATTCTAAAAGTTCTAGCCGAACTTCATAATGAACCAGATCTCAAAATCAATTTGAAGTTCGAAATCGAAGTGTTGTGCAAAGAATTGAATGTCGATCTCAATTTGTTGCCGATGGATGGTATTCTCAAGGATACGGAAAAGCTCGTGCGAGTTCCACAACAGCTTTGTGAGGTTAAAGTGCTCGGACGACCAGAAGCAGCCAGCCCCGTCCAGTCACAAATTCGATTATCGGGATCCGCAGAACAGCTGTCTGGAATGTCACCAGCCATCCCAGACCAGGCGAAGCCCGCAACGCCACAACCGATGGAAGCAGATCTTCAAGGTGGTGGTGGAGCAGGATCTCAAACGGAGCCTCAAGTTGTGCCAAATGTGACACACTTTGCCTATCATGACATCAATGTGCTCACCTACGATGGACTAGTCCCACACGTGAAGATCGTTCCGAATCTTCCTTTGTTCCAATTGCATCCACATGCCAAGCACCTGGTTCGCCCTGCTATGATTCATGCTATCAAAGAGTTGATTGGACCAGTTACCGAGAGAGCTTTGAAAATCGCTATGACAGTAACAGAATCATTGGTACGAAAGGATTTCGCCTTGGATCCGGAAGAGCAGAATTTGAAGACCGCCTCATTCCACATGGTAAGTGTTTTTGAAATAGTTCCGATGTTCATATAGAAAAAAAATCATTTCTTTCCTAATCGAAATATTTCAGATGCGTGCGATGACGGCTGGAATGGCGATGATCACATGCCGTGACCCACTTGCAAGTACAATGCATGCCAATTTGGCCCAAGCGTTCTCTTCGTCCTTGCGATCTTCCAATGGAACTCCCGAGTTGAAACAAATGATCGAAGAAGCTTCTTCAACTATCACTCAGGACAACGTTGAGCTCTCCACCAACTTTATAGTCAAAACTGCATGTGAGAAGGCAACCCAAGAGATTGAAAAGCGACTTGAGGATGACTATCAGAAACGAACTAGGGCGAAAAACGACGGAACTCTTTATAGAGATGAAGCGGCAGCAGCCATTCATGCTCAACTTCCGAAGAGTATTGCCACTCAACCAGGATCAACCGATCCACATTTGATGAGTATCTACACCCAGTTCAGTAGCCGTATCTGTGGCTTCAAAGCTAATTCTGGTGAAGATCTTCTTGGATCAGAGCCGAACAACGCAAATCCTGTTCAAACTCAGAGCAAGGATATGGATATCATTTGCCAGCAGTTGCAAATCATCATAAAGGAAGTAGATCAAACAACCCAGGCTCAGCCCCATCTCAATAACCCGGCATTCCAAACGGTCTGCTGGATTCGTGACTGGATGCAACAAATCACGGTCTCCAAGGATGCTAATAAGCTGATGGCGCTTGTTTCTCGCTGCACTGAGCACTTGTTGCACGCATACAGGCTCGAGGGACAGCCACCGAAGAACATGCTTGATGTTGAATGGGCTCGTCGACTCCGCGATCTCTTCATTGGACTCATGCGACTTTTGCAAGCTTACTATCCGCTGGTCGATCTTTCTCGTCGAATTACGTCAGCAATCATGCAAATTCGTTCGGACTACAAGTGGAACCTTGAAGGAATCGAAATACTTTTCAAACAGAACTTGCTTCAATCTTCACTGTGGGACCAATATCTTGCCGATAGTATGGACAATGGTGGAAACATGGAAGCAGTCTGTTTTGCTCAAAAGTTCGTGAGAAATATCGGGGGTGGTGACATGAACCGTCTTCAATTCCTGAAAGAAAGATTCCCGATGACCTGCGATCAGCTCACTAAGCTCCATCAACTTCAAACAGCAACTCGGACGGATGGATTGAACAACGGAATCAACAGTAGTGCCCACCACCACCCGGGACTTCAACATCAACAGCAACAACAACCACCAGTCACTCTTCCAATGGACGCAGCTCCAATGCCACAAGCATCAGCTGAAGCTATGGCGCAAAGAGGGTACGATGATCAGGAGATGACTGCCAAGGTGGAAGTTATAATGCGGGAATGGATAGGCCTGTGCTATACGCCCACCGGCCAAAGAAGTCCTCAAGAGTCTCTCGCTCAAATGATACAACTGATGCATGAACATGGTGTCTTGGCTACTGACGACAAGATCACTCAGTTCTTCCGACTTTGCGTTGAGAACTGCGTTGATATCTCTGTACGAGTTATGAAATCGGAGCAAATTGCCAATGGCCTACCAACGAATCTTATTCGGCATCGTTGCTATTACACACTCGACGCGTTTGTGAAACTCATGGCTCTTATGATCCGGCATTCGGATAATGGACAATCACAGAACAAAATAAATCTATTGAAAAAGGTGAGTTGTTCCACCTTTTGAAAAAAATACAATTTATTTTCAGCTCCTTAACATCATCGTCGGAGTGTTACATATGGATCATGAAGTTCGAAAGGCCGATTTCAATGCAATGCCATACCATCGCATTCTCATCAGTTTGTTCAATGAAATCACTGGACCAGACCCTTTGAAGTTGCTGGAGCCCATCGCTTGGAGCATTTTGGAAGCGTTCGGACAAACGTTCTTCGCCCTTCAGCCAAGACGTATGCCCGGTTTCGCGTTTGCTTGGCTCGACATCGTTGGTCACAGAAACGTTATCGGACGCCTGTTGGCGAACACTGGAATTGCTGAAACTGTGGATTCGGTGAAAACTGCTGCAACCTACACGCAGTTGATCATCTCTCATCTGAAGTTTTTGGCACCATTCCTTCGCAACATTCAACTACCAAAGTCGATAGCTATCCTCTACAAGGGAACTCTTCGCGTTCTTCTCGTTATTCTCCACGACTTCCCGGAGCTGTTGTGTGAATTCCATTACGTTATATGTGATACCATTCCACCAAACTGCGTTCAACTTCGGAACCTGATTCTGTCAGCTTTCCCACACGAGATGCGTCTTCCTGATCCATTTGCTCTCAACTTCAAACAAGTGGATACCATCCCGGAAATGGCTGTTGAACCAAAGTCTAACCTGAATATGGCCACCATTATTCCGGAGAACATTCGCGTTCCATTGGACGAGTATCTTGCTAACAGAACGCCTGTTGACTTCCTTCCAAAGCTGCCCACTCTGCTCCAAACGCCAAATCAGGCCGGTACTAAATACAATACAACTGTCATGAACGCCCTAGTTTTGTACGTTGGAATTCGAGCCATCGAACACTTGCATCTGAGACGTCAACGTATCTCTACACTCAACATAGCACATACATCGTTCATGGACATCTTCCAAAACTTGGCTATCCAGTTAGACACTGAGGGTAAGCTTCATTGATTTCATGCAAGAATAGCAAGAAGGACAATGATTGAATAACTTGTTCATTTCCAGGAAGATATCTGCTGTTCAATGGAATCGCCAACCAGTTGCGATACCCGAACGCTCACACTCACTACTTCAGCTGTGTCTTCTTGTATCTCTTCAAAAACTCCACTAACGACACCATTCAAGAGCAAATAACACGCATATTGTTCGAACGTCTGGTTGCACTCCGGCCGCATCCATGGGGACTTTTGATAACGTTCATTGAGCTTATCAAAAATCCAACCTACAACTTCTGGCGTTACGAGTTCACTAGTTGTGCACCGGAAATTCAAAGGTACAGTTATCTTTTGGGGACTAGAACTAAAGGCTTTTAATTTTCAGACTGTTCCAAAACGTGGCAAACACCTGTGTCCCAGCACAAGGATCTCAATTCTCACAAAATCAAGAAGGTGCATCAATGCTCGGCAGTGATGCCACAGGAATGAGCCAACATCCGTCATCTAATTGATTTAATACTTATCAGAGCTTTCGATTTTTGATCTTTTCTGATCCTTACTCTCATCAAATTTTGTCGTATTAGATAGTTTTTAATGTCGATATACGGGATGTACTGTCTTCTTCTCCACTTTCCTTTTGTTTTTCCTCCTGCTCTTCCAATCATCCGAAACGGGGCTTTCTCAAACTCAACCACAAAACCTTAGAGAATTCTGCATTTTCAACGGTTTTTGAACTTTTGTATCTATTTTTCACCCCCTTCCTTTTTTCCAATATTTTTACTGTTGTTTCATTAATATATATATACACATATGTTCACACTAGAATCTCAACCCTCTCCCGCTCTCCCGTTACCCTTTTCATGCAATTTTAGAGAGCAAAGGAACACACTTCGTTGAAAGCATTCTGAGCAATGTTTCAAGAAAAGTTGGTGGAACTTTCCCTGGAACGAATGCCTACATCAAAGTATTTTCCTTTGCAAAGACTTGTACATCCGACCGATTTGTTAGCGTTACTGAAGCGCATTTCCGCATGTATAGAAACAATTCGCAATTGTTTGAAATTTCTAAAAATCGCGCTAGATGTTTTTGTCTGTCTATTCTTGTTCCCTTCTCTATTTTGCTTTTCCTCCTAATCTTTGACACCATTAGTATGAGTCATCGATTAGGTTGCCCCCGATTTCATTCTTACCAGCCCATCCTGCAATAAAGTACGTGTCCATTGATGTAGATTTCACTTTAAATTGTAAATCAATGTAGCTGGATACAGAAAATGAACAGAAAGACATTCTCGCTTCAGTGCACTTGGTTAAATGGGAATACAGTTAGACAGAAATCTCTTTCGTTTGCGATTCTCTGAAATTTTTACAAGCTCGATTATCCCAAACAGAAATACAAAACCAGCGTTGATTTCTCCCAAATCGTATCTCGTAGTTCTTCGGTTCAGCATTATGTCTGATTTCACCATCCCAGCCTGTTATTCTGTGCTAGAGTAATATTCTCGATCATTTTTCGCATGCCGTTCTCTCTTATTTACTGAACAAAATGGGGGATAAACATTGACAAAATAATTTTGAATGGGGGTAAAAATGATGAAAAGTGAAGAAGTCTATAAGTTAAGGGGACGCAAGCTTTCGATTACAACGTCATCGAAACAATGGGAGAACGGAGGTGACGAGGGGGGAAACCGTGGGAAAAATTCGAAAAGGATGAAAATGAAAAGTCGAGATATTTTACAAAAATAAGATTAGAGGAAGCACTTTAACAAATCATCAGTTAATCTTCGAAGCGTTACTGTAGAGTGCATCAACAACTTCTCCCATAGCATGAATCGTGTCCAACGCAGTCTGATAGGCTTCGTCGGGTGTGGCAATGTCGAAAACAATGAGCATGCCCTCTCCTTGGTCGAGAGATCCAGAGAGTTTTTGATCGAGAATCATTTGAGAAAGTTTCTTCTCCACCTAAATGAAAAGAAGATTTCATATGAATCTGGTCCATTCCACCTACCTTTGATCTATCAATTCCGATTTGTTGGGCGACATGATCGATTTGTACAAATGAGTACGGCTCGATAATACGGCACAAGTCCTTTTCGAGCATCCGCTCGCTCAAAGAATGAAAGTGCTTTCGGACGACTGGGTCCATTTGCAACTCTTGTGGGAATGCACCGAATGCTGCTTGAAAGTCTTTGAGTGATCTGTTTTGGGCAGCTGCGGCAATGGCTTTCATTGCCTCCAAGTCGGATCCGTTGTATTTAAGAGCGAGTTTCGCGGACAGAAGACTGTTGACTTCATCGGGGACATCTAGCATGACCTGAAACCCTTCTTTGAACTTTGGCTCATCAAGGATCGCCTACTTTGCACAGGAGCATATACTTGAGAGCGGTGAGAGCAGATCCCTTCTCATCCACTGAATCATATCCCTCAAATGCTTCGTAGAAGTAAGAGAAAGCTGTCTTGAAATCTTTCTCATCAGCAGCATGAAGGATTCCAGATTGAAGGTCGAGAGCAGCTTGCATTCTTGGATTCACGTAAATGGCATTGGCAGTTGTACGAGCACCAGTGAGAGAAGCACGTGCACGACCAATGTTAGCCAAGTTGTAATAAGCTTTGCTCTCTTCAAGTTCCACTTCAACAAGAACATCCTTATCGTCCACCTTCTTCAATTCTCGAATCAAATCGGCAGCTGAAAACAATTGCTGAAAACTAAAACTGGAATGTATACTTTTACCGAGTGGAAGAGCCTGCGTGTATCTCTGAAGGTCGTTGTAAAGACGAACGAGACGAGCGGTCAAAGTTTGTCGGAGGAAAGTACGATTCTGCTCAGTTGCCCATTGAATGCATTCTTTCACAAGTCCAACCTAAAAAATTAACGTACTTTCAAACAACAAAGGATGAAATCACCTTGATATCTCCATCCTGGTCGTCAATCTTGAGGCACAAATCGACAAGATCCCGAACGAGCTTCGCAGCCTTGGCTTTTCCCAGTGAAACCAAAAATGGTCTCGTTTGCTCAATCATTTTCCGAAGCTCTTCAGTTTGCTTGTTCTGGGCCAGAATATTGCCGAGTTCCATGATGGAGTCTTCCTTCTTTTTAATGTCATCGTCCCCGGATGCTGGCGATTTAACTGTAAAACAGACGATTTTACTGCATTCCGTAAATCACAAACCGAGATTTGTGAGATGGCGAATGACATTCTGGTCATTTTGATGAGGCAGAGAAGTCATAGTATCCATGATTGTTCCTCCGGACATTTCAGCAACTGAAAAATGATGTATTAGTTTTCAGTCAAAACAGACGGACGAAAACTTTTCAAAGAACAAAGACATTGGATTTCGTGTTTTTTTTTCAAAATCAAAGCAATGATATCAAATATCGCTGCAATCGCAAGAAAACAAACGATAATTATCAAAAGCGATTTTTCGAGTTTCTCTGAATTGCGAACGGATCAAAAAAGTCACCGAATTCAAATTAGTTGGCAAATTTTCTCATTCGCAATGGCAACGAAGCAGAAAAACATTGAGTTTCGGGGGAAAATGTAACAAGATCCCAGCACAAAACGATGACAATTGCCGCCGACGTTTTCCCGCAGCGAGGTGCATAGTGTTTGCGGACTGGTGATGACGCAAAAATGCACAGAATATCGCAGAAGAAGAAAAATAAAAGCTGAAAACAAAGCTTTCTGCGTTCAAAATGTTCCTCGCTTTCAATTTACGTTCAGTTATCAAAAAGAGCAAGCGATGCGCTATGATGTGGTTACTTGAAAGATAGAAGTGAATTTGAATAGCGCGATATTACGGAATGAGGTAAAAGTTGAATGCTTTCCTTTCCGGAAAGGATAAAAAACGAAGTGGTCATAATATAATGGTAAAATTACAATTTCGAAACATCAGGTATCTTCTTACTACAATTTTGAACCAATTAGAGTACTACCTTTTCCATTCGAATCACCATTCCCACCTGTGGAATTCTTCCGGCTTACTGACTTCGTCATCTTCTCTGAAAGTTTAAAAAAATCTCCACAAAATGATCCAGTCTGAATAAAAGATGAGAGCTGGCTCTGCCGATGAGCAGCTGCGAGAGTCAGCTAGCTGACAATTGGTTTCCGCTGAAAACAACAAGTTGACACGTGCGCTGTTTGCTTTTGCTCATCTCATCCCGATTCCACTATTTTTCAAGGTTTTCCATAATGATGTTTTCAACATGCCGTCTGTCTGCCTCTTTCGTATTATAATTTCCTATTTTCTATTTTCGCTAAATGACATGCGATGATAGATTATCAAAGAAGTCCTCCATGACCGTTTGTTATCTCTTCCCCATGCGTTGCCTATCATCAGATTCCCGATGGTCATTCGAATGTTTTTAGTTCCCATTTGTCGTCGTTTCGCACGTAGAACATTCGCTATGGACACTCCATCGATCGATATTCAGAGTGAGTTTTCTTTTTTCAATCATCGAAATGAGAACTCATTTTCAGATATCCGCGCAAAGTACACAAATTCTCAAGATCCATACCTTCTCGAAGAAAAACTCCCAACCACCGACCCATTTGGTCTTTTCGATATCTGGTTCCGGGACGTCGCATCTCAATCTGACCTGACTTTTGAGGAAATCAATGCAGTTTCATTGTCTACTGTTGGAAAGTGGGTTCGAATTAGAGACTAATTCCTCACGTTTTTCATTCAGAGATCTCCGTCCATCATCAAGAATGGTGCTGCTGAAGGCCTACACACCAACTGGATTCTCGTTTTTCACAAATTACACTAGCCGCAAAGGAAATCAAATCGAAGAAAATCCGAACGCCGCCATGCTTTTCTATTGGCCAAAAGTCAATCGTCAGGTACGAGTCGAAGGAGTTGTGGAGAAACTTCCGGAAGAGATGGCTGTCGCCTATTGGAATTCCAGACCACTCGCTAGTCGCATTGGTTCCAAATCCAGTATTCAATCAGAAGTTGTTCCGAACAGACAAGTAAGCGACTTTCGTTGAGAAATTACAATAATACATTTAACTTTCAGTTTTTGGAATCGAAAAAGACCGAACTTACTGAGCTGGCTGATCGTGAAGGATCTCATGCGATCACAAAACCCAATTCATGGGGAGGTTTCCATCTGATTCCTCGATATTTTGAATTCTGGCAAGGACAATCTGATCGCCTTCACGACAGAATAGTCTTCGAGAGAGACACCGACATCTGGCTTCTTAAGAGACTGTCACCATAATATGTTATCCTGCTTTCACCCATATAATTCTCTAAAAGTATTGTAGGATTTTTTAAAGTGAGACTCGGTGTTTGCGGACAACTTGTTTACTTCTTCAAAAATAGGCCCCTCCCACTTCGCCGCAACTGCCGCATATGGTTTTGGCAAGTGCGCGGCGCGCAGTTCCGCTTTCTCTGATTTAATGCTTTCCGCAGCGAATTTCAGCGAAATTGTCGACGATGTGAGAGGAAAAGAAAGAAAAACTTATTGAATTTAATGTTATACTTTGAGGTAATAGCTTTAATCGGTAGAAACGTTTGGAAAACCATTACAGACGCTCAGAAAAGAAGCGTTCGTTTCTGAAAGAAAGTTGTTGAAAGACGTTGATTTCAGGGAATTTCGTCAAATGATACATTCAGATAATCAATTTCATCAAAAATGAACAAGTCAACTGACGTCGATTCACAATAAGACGGATATACAGTCGAATTCGCTTTCCGTGTCGACGCTTTCGATGTGAACGTCGTATAGAACTGTTTTGTGTTTCGAACTTCGTCATGATGATCTTTTTACAGCTCGATTCTGAACCTAGAACAACTTTCCTTCCAGAAATCAACCTAAAATCACATTTTCTACACTGTCACTCGTGTCGCCGTCTTTTTGTTCTTGTTCGATGTGTTGAGATCGAAAAATCAAAGAAATTACAATGCACACGATTACCTAACAGTTAAACTTCATTTTCCAATTGCTTTCACCTTTTTTTCCTCTCAAATCGTCGAAAATTCCGCTGAAATTCGCTGCGGAAAGCATTAAATCAGAGAAAGCGGAACTGCGCGCCGCGCACTTGCCAAAACCATATGCGGCAGTTGCGGCGAAGTGGGAGGGGCCTATTTTTGAAGAAGTAAACAAGTTGTCCGCAAACACCGAGTCTCACTTTAAAAAATCCTACAATAAATACTTGTTCTACAATCTTCATTACGTATGAACATGTAAATTAATTATACATTATTGGACAAGAGGAATGTGGGGGAAAATACATAGAAAACAGAACAAAAAGTACAACAGGTTTCATGAAAAGATCTGCAAATTAGTATCGGTTTAGTCATTATTATCAATTATATTATGATCGAGATTATTTTCGAGTTATTTTTTTTATGATATTATAAATTCGCAGTCTGTTGGCACTCTTTTAAAGGCGCATGACGTTACTTAAAAGGATATCTCGCCACGATTCGACATTTTTTACGTCTAAAAAATATGTGAAATCTTAATACTTTTCCTGGCGCACATTTTCCAGACCGAAAAAATGTCTAATCGCGGCGAGATATCCTGTTAAGTAACGTCATGCGCCTTTAAAAGAGTGCCAACAGACTGCGAATTTATAATAAGCATGTAATTTCGAATTTACCATCACTTGCTTTACAAGGAGATTGCACGAGTTCTTGGGTTGAACTTTTTCTCATAATCTGAGCCAAGGTAAAATCGACCCCATAGATTCAGATTCTGAAATCAAAATCAGCAAAATGCCCACGTGATCCGAGTTATGACCTCGCAAAGTTGATTCCTGTAGTGATATTTGACGTGAAACTCCATCTTCCCAAAGGTCTACCTCCAATGTCACTACATGAATCAACTTTGCGAGGTCATAACTCGGATCACGTGAGCATTTTGCTGATTTTGATTTCAGAATCTGAATCTGCGGGGTCGATTTTACCGTGGCTCAGATTATGAGATAAAGTTCAACCCAAGAACTCGTGAAATCTCCTTGTTAGACGGATCTTGGTGCAGCTGAAGCGGATTCGTTTGTTGTCTGACGAAGAGTTGAGACCGTCAGTGGGGAAGCGCCTGGATTAGGAGAACTGCAGGACAGAGGCATTATTGTGTACATCCGACGCATCTCGGGTCCGAAAATGCCACTCGCTTTCATTTCTAGACATTTGTGGTACAACTTCAGACTGTATCTTGCATCAACCACAGAATCATGCGACAGTTGTTGTATAGATTCACCTGAAAATCGTTTAGTTTCAGAAGTACGATTTTATTCGATGGTCCTACCAAGTACTTCTTTGACTAAAAATTGCAACGAGAGCATTCTCTGAGCATCAAGTCGCCATAAATTAACGGTGTCGATGATTTGCGGTTCGGTGATCTGAAAGAAGACTTGATGAATTCTGAGATGGAATTGAATAACACACATGAACGTTCATCACAGAAAAATCGTTGTGAAGAGCGTGCCCAACGAAAATGACTCCTCTCTGAAGTAAGACATGCATTCGAAGTAAAAGACGTTTGTGTGTCGACAGGTACTTGTCAGAAGTTTCCGGGCTCAAGTCTGATTCCACAATTCCACTAAAATCAGAGTGTTATTACAATCAACATTTTGATATTATGCCAATCTGAGCGAAAGTCACCTCTGGCCGAGGCGCGCCGATTTCCCGCCTCTGATATCTCGCCACGAGAATAGCTACCGTACTTTAAAGGAACATGCGCAAATCTCACATCATATTTGCGATTTCAGCCGATTGTCGAGATTTTTTCAACGAATTTTCGCAAATTAATAGTATTTAGAAATTTTTTAAACATTTTTTGCAACAAATTGCCGAAAACTGCTTGAAAATCGGGAAATTGACTTTACATTCGCGCATGTTCCTTTAAAGTACGGTAGCATTTTTCGCTCCGAGACGCCGCTGCGGGAAAATTGCGACGCCTCGGCCAGAGGTGACATCCGTTGAGATTGCCATAATAAGCACCTGTATTTAGTAAGGTAATCAACGACTTCCAAGTCTTCATCCAACTTGATATGATCATCGAAAATCACTTTCTCTCCCGTTACGTCCAGACAGGAAGCACGTCCCAGAGCTTTCGTTTGCACAGTACGACCATTGAACTCGAGCAGGCTTGTCTGAAATATCAAGTTTTCATATTAAGTTCACAACATTACTCATACCTTGATTTTAATGAATTCAGTGTCCAATCCAACCAGTTCCCCTTTCTTCGGAAGTTCTTCTGTAGTTTTGATTGCTGTCGATTCAGCATTTCCTATCGCAAAGTTTTTCTCATCAAAGAATAGATCATCAGAAATGTTTCCCTCGGTGATGCTGACGTCTGTTCCTTTCTTTCGATAAGCTATCAGTGCAGGAAGTTTCCATCTTGCGTCCACGTGTCTAGCTTCGTGATCATGCAATCGACTAACCAATAGTTCGTTAATCAGAGTCCACGCGGTTGATGCAACTGGACTTTCTCTCAGCAGTGTCACAGGATGAGTCCAATTAACTTCTTGTTGACCGTTGCCAATCAGATGAATCATCGCGTCCAGTTCATAAATCACAGCGTCATGCTCATCATAAGCCGGAGCGTCGGAGATATCAGTGATACGAACGATTCCATCACAAACTTGAGCAGCAATACGGGATGGAATATAGTGGTTCCACCCAACACCGTCGATATCTTCTAGGAGTCTCGTTTGCTCAGCAGCCCAATCGATGTGCCCGTGAACAAACTTGCAGGATTTTCTGTAATCCATGTTTCACAAAACAATATCATTTGAGGTTCTTACTTGTCTCGGCAACCCTCTCCATAACGACAATGTTTCTTCTCTAATGGTGATTCTGGTACAAACGCGGAACTTGCGGAAAGTCTCGGCCTACTCTCGTGCTCTGACAATTGTCTCTGCCAGAATTCTAGATACCCCTCAGCAGACGTGTTTGTGTTTATGAGGAGAACAGGTGAAAGCCCAACGATTTTTCTTTTACACTCCATTCGACTCTGAATATAATAATGTGAAAAGATAAGGTGTGAAAACAAAAATGAACCATTTGCTTGCAAGCGGAACATTCCCTCTCTCCTGAATCTGCACCTAATGTCAACGCCTTCTCTAGAATTCGACAGAACGAAGATGCATGATTTAGGTAGTTGAGCGTTAGGAGGTACTCTGATCCTTCTTCCACGTCTTGCAATTCACTGCATCGGATGCATCGTAGGTGTCGATCGAACTTGTTTCGAATTGACGAACTTCCATCTCAAATTAGTTTCAGACGAGATAGGAATTGTCGTGGGGAAAACGCACCTTTATTGGCAACATCATTGAATGTAGTTCTGATCACTTGCTGGATTGCAGACAGAACTCCGCCTGTCTTCAAGGACACGCCGTTTCGGGCTAACGCCCACGCCAGATTGGTAGTAACAATCTCTTCATCTGGTCCAATTTTCGATGGGAACGTTGAGAACAAGAAGTGGAGTTCACAGGTGATACATGAAGCTTCTGTGCAGATATGACGAAGAACAATGTTTCGAAGAGCACCAAGATAATAAACAACTTGAACAACAGCATTGGCAACCATATTCATTCCGTAAGTGGACTGCAGGGTAATGTGACGAATCACATTCCACGAGTAAGTCTCTAATGTATCCTCTGATGGTTTCCCGCGACGAGTCGGAACTTGAGCGACATGCGGTGGTCGTTTCTTGTACAACATGGGCACTTTTACTTTTTCTGATGACGGCAGAGGACTGTCGAAACAAACTTGATCGGACGGAATCTTTATGAATGGCTGTTCCTGCTCTAGAATGTATGGGACGACATTGTAGAATTTCAAGTTGGTTCCTATACGCGGATTTGAGATTTGTGTTGCGTAATGAATCGATTTGACGTTCTTCCATTCAACAGGATCTCTCTTTCGCCTGAAAGTTTACCGAATTCATCATCCGATATGTCAAAAAAAAAACTACCTATGAACAATCTGAGTGAATTCGCTGGGCCAATCACTGACAAGAGGATCATGTGGGAAAGGCATCGGAATAGATCCCACAGAATTTGACATATCGTCAATTACAAATGAGAGTGGAGGTTGGACAGGTGGAACAGCGAAAACAGTTTCTTTTGAGTTCTCATTGACCATTGGATGATCTTGATCGGTGAAAAGAGTGACAAATCCTGAAAAGGAAACATTTATGAATTGTATAAAAAACTGTTGAACTTGCCCATATTGTTTCCAACTGCCAAGAAATTTTTATTGCTTGAGCAATCAAACGAGGTGACAAGAGGACTATCAATGGCGAATTCAGTCATGCAGTTGGGAGTACTCAAATCAAACATTCTGATACCGGCTGCTTGATTATTCCAGCCATTGTTTCGGAAATCCAACGTGTCCTGATGATAAAAGTTTTGGTAGACACAAGCAATTCGTGCACAGTATGACGGTATGAATCGAACGAACTGAGGGCTGTTGTGAATCACAATTGGAGGTAGATGTTTATTTGCTCGTAGATCGTAAAGTTTCAGGAACTTATCCGAGTTTGGCGAGGAACTGCAATTTTTTTAAATTATGAAGACCTCGTCCTACTGAAGAAGGCTTTCTCGTTTTCATACCTTTGCACCGATACACCACACGTAATCATCATGGTTCCCTGGACATCAAAGTCCAGAACTCTTTCAGTATGACATCCAATCACTTGAATAGTCTCGTAGTTTTTCGGATTTTTCACATGAATCTAGAAACAGATAATTGTGAATAGCAACAATCTGGGTAGCTTACTCTTCCCTTCGTATCCGCCGAATACGTATTCGTTCCATTGTACCGAATAATCACGGCGGTTTCCTCCTGATGCAATTCGGCCGTTCTGATTTCTTTCTCTTTCGCGAAATCGTAAAGGATCAGCTTGTTTTGGAACCCACCCATCACGAAAGTGGAAGTTCCTGGTAATCGGCACAATGCGGTCATTCTTTGCATAGTTGGAGCACTGCAAAGGTTAACAAATTTCGTTTCATGTTTACTCTAGAATAATAATATAACCTATATGCTGTGAGTGGGACTCCTTGTTTAGACGTGGCTCGCAGAACAGTATCAGTTAATGAGAAAATAGCATTTTCTGTGGGCTCGAGATGATGAACACCGCTGGTTTTTGACACCACGAATGCTGTATATCGGGCATAGTTGTTTGTTGGTAACCAAGACGATACTTTTCCCTGCATTTTTAATTATAAATTTTCGGAGAAAAAAGGCTCAGATTACATTCGAGGATCCAGTCCAGTAAATTTCTTCATATGGGTCAAACATTCCACAAGACACTGGATTCGAAGAACATGAATTGATATTTATTTGTCCACCGAAGCGCCACTGAAAATTCTGAGTGATGGTTAGGGGAGTAAGTTTTGGTTAATACGTACCTCATTCCCTTGACTAGTACCAGCATTTGACATTTTGACAGAATGAGTATACAGCGATATAAACAGATAATGGGTTAGTAGTAGATTTCTGAAAGAAAGTTTGAGCTTGACGACCGATTATGAGTCAAATAAGAAAGTACAAGTCGGAAAACGGATACATTATGAAAAGGGTGATGTTGATAAATTATTTAAAAGTCAAATAAGTTCACTGAGGAATACGGCCTTTTGCTGAGGAATACGGCCTTCTGAGAGAACGCTGAGGAAACAGCGTTTGAACGGAAACCTTTTCGCGGCGAGACCCGCGACAGTGGAGTGTCGTTGTTTTTAGCGTTGTCGCGGAGCGTCGTTTGAGGGTAAAATATACAATATTAAAATATATTAAAAGACTTTAATAATCTAATTAAAAATAAATAAGTTTTTTTTGAAAATTGATCTATCAGGAATAAAATGGTCCTTCGAAGGAGAGATGTGGCGTACTACGGTTTGTTTAATAGACAGTGACCAAAAGAAATGATAAATTTTCAGAGAATGCTTTGAGTGGATTGGGGATTCGAATGGGAAATAGCTCGACTCAAAGTGCTTCTCGAGTCAACGAAGCTCAACAGAAGCTCAACGAAGTTCAACAGTGCACCCAACTTTTCCATATTATGCCTATCTGAGCGAAAGTCACCTCTGGCTGAGGCGCGCCGACTTTCCCGCGGTGATATCTCGACACGAAAACAGTTACCGTACTTTAAAGGAACATCCGCGAATCTCACACCATGTTCCCGATTTCAGCCGATTTTCAAGAATTTTGATCACCCTAATAGCAGACGATCACTTAGCATGTGAGTATTTGCCCCGATCAGCCGCTACAAGAAGGAATCGATCTCGACCGAAGCCCGCGCCAAATCGACAGTTTTCCATTGCCACGCGAAGAGGACCGATGGAATCGCGCTGTCGATGTTTCAGCATCCGTTTACTCTTTTGCTTTTACGAGCTTCATAACCTGTTTTTCTGTTACCATTTTTTCCCCTTATCCACTTCATTTTTATTGTTCCATCATTCACTTCGTCTTGTCATTTTTTTTTTTAATTTTCTGTTTCTTTTCGTTTGAAAAATGAATAAATTTGTCAATTTTTGCTTTCTTTCGTTTCCCAACGACAAAAGTAATCGAAATAAACCTAAACGATGCTTCGCACTGCTCGAGGAAACGCTGAGGAACGTGTGGTGTCGATTTACGAAGTTTTCGCGCCGCAAGTTTTCGCGCCGCAGAGAGAGAGAGAGCGGAGTGTCGTTGTTTATTGTGAACGGAAAAAAAAGAAAAAAAACAAAAATAAATACTGTTTGAGACCGACATTGAATAAAAATCATCAAATAGTGTAACGGCTCAATATAAGAACACAAACAGTATTTACTCGGGAAAATGGAAAGCAAACATCGAATATTATAAGGAAAAAAGTAAAATGGTCGTAAATACTTCGAAAACCCGGGTTTGTAGCCTGCACCCAAATTGCCCAACCTTGTTCGAACTTTTCCAGGAGATGATATTTAACGTTTAGTTTAAATAGTTTTCATTCCCTTAGACACACTTTGCCTCGATAGGTGGGTACGAAGAAGTGCTCTCCGCTGGGTTGCACTCTTTGTTTCCTCCGCTCCGTTCATTTATATTATTATGCAAATAAGCTTCTCCTAATTCCGCCCTCACTGACCATTCATTCTCTTTTCTGCTCCCTAGTTAACTTTCTATACTATTCGTCACAGACTTCGGGATACAGATGGCGATGGTTGAAAACGGAGGCAAAGATGACACCGGATACTATACTCCTAAAAATATTCTGAATCCTGCAATGTTTCGGTCAGTTTATCACTTACTATTACACACGAGACACAATTAAAAAAAAACGAATATCCAAGAACGCGGGAAAATGACATTTTTAATTCAACTTCAGATTAGCTGAAATAACACGAGCCTTGAGCGAAGTGAACATGAAAATTGAGCAGGACAAGCTTATCGACGATAGAAGACACACCATAAATCTTGAACAGATAAGCCACGACGACGATAAAAAAGAAATTGAAGCCAGCACAGACCATATAGAAGTACCACAAGAGACGTAAGTCTACTTTGTAAAATTCGAAATATCTTCTCAATTTCAGACTACAATCGAAAAGACGAAACTTTGTTGCAACCCTCCAGCATCATGAAGACAACATTGGAAAATTACTCATAATCAGCTTGGCCGTCTCAATCCTACTGTTAGTCCTTATGCTATGCTTTTGGACTTGAAACGAAATGAAAAGCTTATTCAAACCTTTTGAGAAGGCTAGAGTTGTTTGTCAATAAGTTTTTATTGTTTATTTATAACCAGAACCAGTGAAAAGAGTTGATAATTTATTCAAAAATCAACGATAAACTCAACAATGAAGATGTTTACTTCTTCTTCGGGGCAGCCTTTTGGGCGGACTTGGTGACCTTTCCAGAGGATCCATCGGACTTCTCAACAGACTTGATGACTCCGACAGCGACGGTTTGTCTCATGTCACGAACGGCAAAACGTCCGAGTGGAGCGTAGTCGGTGAAAGATTCAACGCAAAGTGGCTTGGTTGGGATGAGCTCGACGATTCCAGCATCTCCAGACTTGAGGAACTTGGGGAAGTCCTCAACCTTCTTACCGGTACGACGGTCAACCTATAAATCCAACGTTACCATCAATGGCATAATTTTAAATATTACCTTCTCCTTAAGCTCGTTGAACTTGCAGGCGATGTGAGCGGTGTGGCAATCCAGAACTGGAGTGTATCCAGCTGCAATCTGTCCTGGGTGGTTCATGATGATGACCTGAGCGTGGAAGGTACGGGCCTCCTTGGCTGGGTCTTGCTTGGAGTCGGAGCAGACGGATCCACGGCGGATGTCCTTGACGGAGACGTTCTTGACGTTGAATCCGACGTTGTCTCCTGGCACGGCTTCTGGGAGAGACTCGTGGTGCATCTCGACCGACTTGACTTCAGTTGTCACGTTCTGTGGAGCGAAGGTGACGACCATTCCTGGCTTGATGATTCCGGTCTCGACACGTCCGACCGGGACAGTTCCGATTCCTCCGATCTTGTACACGTCTTGGAGTGGGAGGCGGAGTGGTCGGTCAGTTGGGCGCTGTGGTGGAATGATAGAATCAAGAGCCTCGAGGAGAGTCTTTCCGGAAGCGTTTCCTTCCTTGCGCTCGACAGCCCATCCCTTGAACCATGGCATGTTGGGGGAAGCCTCAAGCATGTTGTCTCCGTTGAATCCAGAGATTGGGACGAATGGGACAGCCTTTGGATTGTATCCGATCTTCTTGATGAATCCAGAAACCTCGTTGGTGATCTCAGTGAAACGGGCCTCTGAGAATGGTGGCTCGGTGGAGTCCATCTTGTTGCAGGCAACGATGAGTTGCTTGACTCCAAGGGTCTGGGCAAGAAGAGCGTGCTCGCGGGTCTGTCCGTTCTTGGAGATTCCAGCCTCGAACTCTCCGGTTCCACAAGCGACGACCAAAACGGCGCAATCAGCCTGGGAAGTTCCTGAAAAAATTAGAAAATTACATTATTAATGAAAATCATTTTTACCGGTGATCATGTTCTTGATGAAATCACGATGTCCTGGGGCATCAATGATGGTGATGTAGTACTTGGCGGTCTCGAACTTCCAGAGAGCGATATCGATGGTGATACCACGTTCACGCTCGGCCTTCAGCTTGTCGAGGACCCAAGCGTACTTGAAAGATCCCTTGCCCATCTACAAAAATAATTTTCATGTCATGTATTATTAGATTTTAGTAATTACCTCCTGAGCCTCCTTCTCGAATTTCTCGATGGTTCTCTTGTCAATTCCTCCGCACTTGTAGATCAAGTGTCCGGTGGTGGTGGACTTTCCGGAGTCGACGTGTCCGATGACGACGATGTTGATATGAACCTTTTCTTTTCCCATGGCTGCTGCGGAGTGAGCAAAGTGTTTCCCAACTGAAAACACAATGTTTTAAAATTGAACTGAGAAAAATAGGGATCATGCGAGAAAGAAGATATTAGAGGAATTTCAAGAAGTTGTTTATGCAGGAATATCAACTTTAGAAAATCCATCAGCTGAACTTTAATCCAGAACAAATGAGTTAAGCAAGAAGAATAAAACTGAAAAAAAAACAAAACAACGAGCAATGATCAACATGATTAGTCAGATGACGAGAAACGCACCATAATTCAACTAGGCCCAAAAAATGTCTCTGCGTGCTGCCGCCTGCACATCTAACTCTCGCCACGACAAGCTACCGTATACCATTTCAAACGCGCTTGGCGGGAACGAGCATTTGCGCTTTAACTTTTGCAAAAGTTTTGGTGTTTACAGGAATTTCCGAAGAAAATTGAAATGTTCTGTTGAGATATTCGGAGCAAAATGCTATAAAATGAATTTCCAGCTGAAATGGGCGAGCCAATGGAAGTCGATAGCAATAAAAAGCTAAAGGTACTCACCTGGACAGAGAAATAGTGAGTGGCCATAATGTGTAACGCTGCCTTCAACGTTTAGTTTTCAGTCGGCCAAAGACTCTTGACGACATTGCTCATCAGGATGAAGTTGTTACAATGTTGAAAGGAGCCTTACAGGGAAAAGACGTAATAGAAAGCCATAATAATTCGCTATCACAGATTTATTTTCAGTTGCCACATCTCTTATTCTATGGACCACCCGGAACTGGTAAGACATCAACTGCTTTGGCTTTTTGTCGCCAATTGTTTCCTACCAACATCTTCAGGCAAGAATCATAATCTCAAGCTACTATTCACATTTGTGTTTCAGAGACAGAGTTCTTGATTTGAATGCTTCCGATGAGCGTGGAATCTCCGTTGTTCGACAAAAGGTTGGAGTCTCCATCGAGACTGAAATCACAAGTTAATGAAGTTTTCAGATTCAAGCATTCTCAAAAACAACACTTGGTTCCAGCGGCAAGGAAGATGTTTTGAAGCTGAAAATCATTATTCTTGACGAAGTGGACGCCATGACAAGAGAGGCACAAGCAGCTATGCGCAGAGTTATCGAGGATTTCTCAAAAACCACACGATTCATTCTGATTTGCAACTACGTTTCTCGTCTTATCCCGCCTGTGGTTAGTCGATGTGCCAAATTCCGATTCAAATCCTTGCCAGCAGAAGTTCAAATCCAAAGGTAACTTTATACAAAATGTTCCATCTCAACATATCACTTTTCAGATTGCAAGCAATCTGTGACGCTGAAGGAACACCGATGAACCACGACGAGTTGAAACAAGTGATGGAGTATTCCGAGGGAGACTTGAGAAGAGCCGTTTGCACGCTTCAGTCATTGGCGCCAATCTTGAAATGTGTACGTTCAAATTTCCCATCTGAGTACCAAAAATGCTGTCTTATTTTCAGGGCGATGAAAGTGCTCGGGACTGTTACTTGCGTGGCTCTTCCGATGGCGTTCTCATTTCCGAACTTTGTAAAACTCTTCGTTCAGCCGACGTTCGCCAGATAATCTCACTGACCAAAAACATCACTAAGTCCTGCACCGGAGTCGCCTTCATTCGTCGCTGCTTCCAACAAATGCTCGATGATGACCTTGTTAACGATAAAAATATTGCAGTAATCGGGAAGCTAGTGGCTGTAAGTTTCATTCAAATATACCACTCTCATTTTTATGCTCAGACCTGCGAGAAGCGCATTCTGGATGGATGTGACTTGGAAAACAATCTTCTCGACCTTCTACTCACTCTTCGTGAAACAATACAGTGATTCTCTCCCCGCAGTCATTTTTCTACAGATTGAAATCTCAATTTCAAATGCACGTGTACTATGCCTATTATTAACCTGGTTCAGGAAGGTTATGAAATAAAGTTGCTTGATTTATTCAATTTCTCTAGATTCTATGCGAAAGTTCCCACAATGCATCTAGGTAGGAACATTGTCAATGAGTCCCACTAAACCAAAAACAAATATGCATAACAGCTCTCATAAATAACTATTGTTTCATGATCCCCTTTTTCTCTTCATTTTAGTTTCCACCCACTGCGGCTCATCGATTTTCTCCCTTCTTGGTAGCTCCCTTCTCTCCTTTTCTAGGTTTTTTCGCTCCACTGAGCGGCTTTATTTTTAGTTTTATATTCGAGGAGAAGAGAAGATGAAACTAGAGCTCGATTACCACAAAGTTTAGTCGAATCTTTCGCAAACGACCTTCGTGAGAATTAAAATTTCTCGAGGGGGGCCCTTTGAGAAAATTGGGACCGGTGGGGACTTCGCTAAGACGGGAGACACGACACAGACAGCCAGAATTTTGCGTTTGTTAATAGTAAAGATAATTGTTGTGAAAAGAATCCCTCTCCTGAATGATCTTCCAGACACGTGTCGGTAGGAGAGAGAGAGAGAGAGAGAGTCATCATAATCCGTGTACTTTTTCCTGCTCACCCTGCTCCCCACTGGCTCTATTTGCTCTTTTCCTGTATGTTTGTGTCCTTCTTCTTCATCTTCTCCTCCCACAATTCTTTCATCATTCCGCCACGGACATTCCGTTGTTAATCACTTCTACTGTCTGTGTTTTCATTCCTACCATTCTGATTCCTGGAGTCTTACAGTCATGGGAAATGTGGCAACTAGGAAGCGTCCCGGATGTCATCATAGTGTCAGAAGTGAAGAAAATGAAAACGAGGAAGACGGTCCGGCTAGGAAGCGATTGAGAATTGCAGAGACTCATACGGAGAATGAGTACCAGAAGGCATGTTCTTGAAAGCTTCATCTAGATGTTATTGAATTCGATAAAATGACATTGATTCTGAAATAGAAGCTCTACCTAAGATCTACCCTTTAACTGTCACTTGACTACGTTCATCTTGGTTCCTGTAACGGATATCAAAAAATTGTCAACTGTGAAAATGTTTATGGCATCAATAGCAACATTTACAGAGTTGACCACTTTTTGATATCTGTTACAGATATCGAGATAAGAGAGAGGTGCTGCTATGACACGGTCTGGTGTACTACAACACAAATTCGATTTTTTTTTCTTCTTTGGTGATCTGATCGACAAGCAGAATGTGTGTCTGAACAAATATCACAAGGTTACCTGTGTTGTCTCGGACAGTTCAGGAATCCACAACAACTTGCTCCTCTAATCCAACTTCACCTACCTTTCCAGCTCGCCTTCAAATCCCGTCTCCAGAAACTACGAAAATGTCGACCCCATCTGAAACGAAGAACCTACAAAGTGGAAGAAGGTAAGAGAGATCGGCATGCCGTGTGGTATCAATCTTTGAGTTCATTGTTTGCCTACATTTTGTGAGTGAGCATTGAGCAGCTCACCGCCACTTTTTAATGAAATTGATATCGTGTCGGTCGGCACTTCAGAACAGACCAGCTGATTTGTGATGTACATACAAAAAAAAGCAGGAGCAAAAAGTTGGTACTGATCTTGAAGGAATGTCGAGATTAACTTTCAGCCGATCCGCGTCCTCCGTTACCCAGATTTATTGTGGACGATTATGACAATTATGAAAAACGTTAGTTTTTTGGTCTCTCCAATCTAATAAAATCTAATAAACTTCTCAGCCGAGACAACAAACCGAAAGGAATTCGCGATACCCTGGTTTGAGCATCTCTTTCTCCCAGAATTCCCAACTAGAAGTGTCATAAATGAGAAAAGTTTCATTCTGGAGCGTCAACTCGGTCGTGGATCTTTTGGAGTTGTTTATTGTGCAAGTGCGATTCATGATTCGGAGAGAAAATTCGCAATCAAAATGCAAGAAAAAAGAGAAATCATATCGAAGAGAGCAGTGCTACAAGTAAAGAGAGAAGCTAGTATTCAGGTAGGCAGTAATTAATTTCATAGCTGATCTCCTCTTTCAGCGATTGCTCCCCGCCCATCCTTTCATCGCAAGAACGTATTCCACGTGGCAAACACGAACACATCTTTACTCATTGCTACAGTATCCCACTGGTTCCACTGGAGACCTTTTCTCGGTTTGGAGGCAGCGAGGATCTTTATCAGAAGCTGCAATCAGACTCATAGGAGCTGAATTGGCATCAGCTATAGGTAGAAAGACTGTTGGAAAAATAACCTTTACAAGTCAAATTCTCAGATTTTCTTCATCGAAATGATGTCATCTACAGAGATGTGAAACTAGAGAATGTAGTCCTAGACCAATGGGGACACGCATTGCTCATTGATTTTGGGTTGGCCAAGAAGTTGAAACAGGGATGCAGCACAGGGACGATATGCGGGACTCTACAGTACATGTCTCCTGATGTTGCATCAGGGAATACATATTCACACTATGTTGACTGGTGGTCACTTGGAGTTCTTCTCCATATTCTTCTCACAGGAATTTATCCATATCCAAATTCGGAAGCAACGCATCATGCTAACTTAAAGTGAAACTTTTTCGGAAAAAAGTCTATTTATAACTAAATCTGTTCAGATTCATCGATTACAGTACTCCAATCGGATGTTCTAGAGAGTTCGCCAATCTGATGGATAGAGTGAGCTCAGTAAATCGAGATATCAAAAAACAGCTATTTTCAGATGTTGGCAGTGTCCCAGATCCACCGTCTCTGCTCATTCACAGTCCTCCATGCTCACCCATTCTTCCGTTCCATCAACTTCTCCAAGTTGGAACAGAAGGACTACTACACACCTGCGACTGAAATCAGGAATGCAGAATATGACACGTATCAACCAAATGATGAGACTTTGGATGATACGTTATTCAAGGAGAATTATGATGTAGGTTCTTCTGGATTTTTCAAAATTCACACTCTCCAATTTCAGTTCGACCGGTTCGACTACTTCAATGATCGATTCTAAACATGGTGCATCATCATCCATTCGTATCAAAGTGAGAGTGAAAACTCATCAAAACCTACAATTTTATTACCCTCTGTGATAAAAACTACCCTGTTATAAAATTGTGACCGATGTGCATGATACGGGCAATAATAAATTGTTTGACGAGATGTTTCTCTTTTGCTACACAACCATTTTTATGGCGTTTTTCCGTTGCGCTTCCAGTCAGGTGCGGAACCTTCGAAAATCGGGGTTCGGTGAGTTTTGGAGTTTCCCGAACTAGGAAAAGTGTCATTTTTGGAAAAAAAGGGACATCGGAACGTTCCAGTCAAAGTTCTGTTCCGAGAACACTTGAAGTTTTTGGAATATTTGGAACTCGGAATTCCATTCCAGCTTTGTAAAAAACTAGAGCTTCAGCTAGGGTTTCTTTTATATTGTGCAACTCATCAATCTTCCTTATCTTCTCACTTTTTAATACCAACAAAAGAGGGAGACAGTTGACCCGAACCCATAACATATTGTCAACGGTCACCGTTGTGGTTATTCTTCTGGCGGAGAATCCATTACAATCGCAGCCAGCAGCAGTATAAATGCAGATTCAAAGAGAACGTCTGCGTCTCTGCATGATTACCCACTCTCTAATTGTTCTTTTCGCCAGATGATACGTCTCCCCACAACATCTGGCCCTTCCTTTCTTCTTCCTCTCTCCCAACAGCAAAGGTCATCTACTTTCTCTCTGCCTCTTCACCAATGAAGTGGGGGTCCTCGCCTTTGGTGAACCGCTACGCCGATACGCGTCGCTCGTCAAACGTCAACTTGTCCCTCCTCGTTGTTCAGCGTTTCCCTTCTCAACCCGCCGTCGGAGGGCCCCATGTATATCCATCTTTTTTGGCGAGACGTTTTTATTCCGTCTCGCGGAAGGGTGTTGTTTTGAGTTATTGATAACTTGTTTTGTCCCGAAATTGTTGTATCAATCAAAATGAAATATATTGGATACGATGGGAGGAAATACAGTAGGATGGGTCATAAGGACATGATTAATCAAGTTAATAAATGTACTAAACTATAGTTGCATATCTAACTATAGAAACTGAGTCTTTGGAAACTTTAAACTCTCAGAAACGAGATTAAACTCAATTGATGTTAATCTTTTAATAGCATCACACTCCTTGGCGTCACTTTGTTACGTTTGTTGCGGTTCCTGGAAGAGGTATCAAAAAGTGGTCCACAAATTAATGGCTCATCACAACATGATAAGTACTTCTACAGTTAATTATTTTTTGTTACCTGTTACAGCAACCGAGATAAATTCGGTCAAAGTCACGGTACAAAACTTCTGACTTATTTTTCCGAGCTTCCGATTCATTTAGTTTTCAAAACAGTTCTTTGAAAGTTTTATGTTCAGACTCCTCATCCTTCCTCCGTTTCGAATGAAAATTCGAAACTAATTGCTATCTAGATTTAAGGTGAAGAAGATCTCTTTATTCCGAAATGAACAGCAATTTAGCCAAGGTCATCCCTCTCCTCCTTTTGTCTCTTTTTCTCCGTTTTTCTGCCCTCTGAATCCAATTCAAAATCTTCAGCCATGGTGGGTACTAATCCGAACAACCTGAGCGAGTTGCTGGACGCAGTGCTGAAGATAAACGAGGAAACATTGGATGACAATGATAATACAAAGTAATTTCGACACTTTAAAAACTTTTTCACACCTTGATAGTTTCAGAAAGCAGGAACTTCAACACCATCCAATGCGTGCCGCCTTGTTCGACGTTTTATGTGAAACCAAGGAAAAGACAGTTTTATCAGTTCGTAATCCGATTGATGAGACTCCGGAAGATCCCCAACTGATGCGTCTTGACAATATGTTGGTGGCTGAAGGCGTGGCAGGACCAGACAAAGGAGGATCGCTGGGAAGTGATGCAAGTGGAGGAGATCAAGCTGATTACAGACAGAAACTTCATCAGATTCGAGTAGTGTACAATGATGAGCTGAGGAAGTACGACGAGGTGAGTTTGAGTTCCGGAACATAGTCCAAGTCCCGTTTTCAGGCCTGCAATGAGTTCACTCAACACGTCCGATCCCTTTTGAAAGACCAATCTCACCTTCGGCCGATTTCCGAAAAAGAGATCGAACGAATGGTTTATATCATTCAACGAAAGTTCAGTGGAATCCAAGTTCAACTCAAACAATCCACTTGCGAAGCTGTTATGATCCTCCGTAGTCGGTTTCTGGATGCCCGCAGAAAAAGAAGAAACTTCTCGAAACAAGCCACAGAGGTTCTTAATGAGTATTTCTATGGACATCTTTCCAACCCTTATCCATCCGAAGAAGCCAAAGAGGATCTTGCTCGACAGTGCAATATAACTGTGTCACAGGTAAGAATTATATCTTCATAGTCAATTATTTGCATTGTTTCAGGTATCAAATTGGTTTGGAAACAAGAGAATCCGATACAAGAAGAACATGGCAAAGGCTCAAGAAGAAGCGAGTCTTTATGCGGCCAAGAAAAATGCTCACGTGACACTGGGTGGAATGTCAGGCAATCCATACGGAATGCTTCCGGGAGCAGCTGCAGCCGCCGGATTGCTCAATCCGTACGGATCAATGAATATTCCCGGACAAGAGGGATTGCATATGGGAATGCCACCCTTCGATCTGTCTGTATATAATCCACAATTAGTGAGTTTTTCAGAAAGTCTCTCCTAATATAAACATGAAATGTTCCAGATGGCCGCTGCTCAATACCAACAACAACAAATGGACAATGCGGACACAAAACCCAACTGACTCCTTGCCTCAATCCATTCTCTTCCAGAAAATCTCAAGTCCAGAAAATCTTGCTTTCCTACATTTGAATTCCCGCGCGATCCAGCTTCTTTCTGGTTACTCCACAATGTTTCTTCAACGACCTCCTAATATGATATTTTGTTTAATTCATCGTTTATAATGCCCCCTCCTCCTTCTATTTTCACTAATTAACCTCTTGGTTTTGGATCTCTTACTATTCCATCATGAGTTTTGAATTTATTTCAGTTCAAATAAAATCGCTTTCTAGTACTTGTCATGCTGCACCGTTGACTGAAATTTCAAAAAATAAAATAACAATAAGAACAAAAGCACAAAAACCGCGAAGAAAATCCCAGGATTCAGATGAAAAACGACGTTTTCCGGTGAGATGAAGATTGTTAGTTTTCTCTTTTTTTTCAAAAATTCCTTCTCAGTTTTTTCATGAGAACTCTTTTCGTTCCTCCATTTCTTTTTCCCGTTGCTTTGAGAATGGAAACCTTGAGAACTCTACTTTCCCTCGATGCACCATTTTGGAAAATGATGATGCGTAACAGTAATCGGGATTATACATCTGTAGATTGTCTAACCGATACTGTTCGCACCTAATCTATTACAATCAGATGTTATCTCGGAACTTTTTTTGGGTAGAGATATAGATGTAATCCTAAAGAAATGTGATAGCAGGCGTTTTCTATCTAAACTCGGTTTCATGTTTAAAGATACGGTTTTTGAGAGAAGAGAGTTGGGAAATTGGAAAACTGGTTCCCAACGACTCCGAAACTTTGCTAGCATAATAAGAAATTCCGAACCTTCACTAGTGTAGTTGACAACTTTTTCAGATAATTACAGTAGTTCAGTTAAATAGTGTATTCTGACGGGACCTTGAACTTCGGATCGTGCTTACGCTAACTTCTAACATATTCAAACCTTGGCTCTTGAAAACAACATAACTGACTGTCACAGTTTGAAGAAGTTAGAAAAATGAAGACCTAGAGTTGCTTGACATTCATTATCTTTCAGAGAAGTTAGCTCTTGATTTCATTTTGATAAGATTTTCGTGCAGCTCCATTATTTTAACATAGAAATAATACAAAGTGAATCCTGTATTATAACGGCACCCCCTTTCATTCACAGTTTTCGGCACTAAAAAATCTTGTAATTTGATTTCAAAAGTGTGTTTGAGGCTAGAAAATGTTTCCCATTGTCAAAGTATTTGATAAACTTCGTACTAAACTGAATATCATGACCGATCATGAACTCACTGATCGTTGAGTTTCCGATGGAAATATTCTTTGAAAATTCCAATAAACTTGGATATCTTGTTATGGAACTTGACAAATTTTTTTGAGAACTTCTTGTTCTCTCTTTTTTTCTAATCCAAACCACCGTAACCTCACTTTGTCACATGAAAACCACCGAACACAAGGAAGAAAAAAGGAAGAAGAGAGGAATGAAAAATGAGCTGCAAACTAGATAAAACACTGGTGAAAAGTCTCAAAACTCGCAGTTTTTCTCTGCAAACAACACGCCCGAAACTTACATAAAACGCCGTCTAAATTCGATTGGTCCCTGGAGAAGACGTTTTTGGAAAAGGAGAGATACACCATTCTCACGCCTTCTTCTGGTCCCAGGATTTTCTTACAATCGTTTTAGTTTCTCTCGCCTTTCTCATGGTATTTTCGCAGTTTTTTTTCATTTGAAGAGAGTTTCTGAAGTAGGGGACATTCTGAAACTTTCAGTCATGCTTCATGGGACCAGAATTTAACGACTGACTGTTTCATCCCTTATTTAGTTCGATTCTCAGTCCCAATTCCAAGTCACAAATTCAACGACCGCAGTTTTCTGTTTCTCGTTCCTCCAGGATCGAGTAATAAAAATTTCCGATCGGAAAAATTTAAAAGAGAATTCGGTGCAAAGTTTATCAACAGTTTATCAATTTGAGTGCATATTTGAATAATCTCTGTAATGTTGGGGAAAGGCGTACACAGAGTTTAATTGTGATTTCAATGTTCACACATGTTTTTCCTGAATTTATTGAACTTTACCATTGATAACTCAACGACCATTTACGCATGATCATATTAATCGTTTCAATGGCCTGTTGACACTCGAGTGCAAAGTTGAGCACCCAATCGTGGTTGGGTGCAAATTTGAATACTATTCACTATGTTCTATACAAATTTTCTATACATTCCGTCTGCTGACATCATTGGAGCGAAAATTTACGCACTTTATAGTTTGTTTGAGGAAATGACAGGTTACCGTAATCATAGTTGCAGAAGGATGAGCCAACGTAGATTCATCCACTGGCCATTTGATCCATCGATTTCAATCCCAGATTTTTTGCAGCAAGAAATCATGAACTTAGAATTAGAAGAATCGATTCTAACCCACAGACTTGTTGGCAGAGGCTTGTAGTCCGTATTCACTACTGTAAACATTTACTACAGCAACATTCATTTTCTTCTTGCTCGGTTCATGGTTTTCGACAATTTAGATTTTCAGAAAGAATGAAGGTTCTCTGAGAAGAGCCTGAATTTCTCATGTAGATTTAAACACTTTAACAGAAATTGTTTCCTTAGACTTTGATTGTAGCTCCAAGAAAACTCAATTAAGGTTTTTGTTGTGATTGACCAAAGATGAAACCGAACCCCACTCAGTTTGCCACTAAAAGTTTTCGTGAGACACCTGTTAAGGAATTCCAACCAGAGAACTACAGAGCCAAACCTCAGGCAAGAGTGTTTTTCAAACCTTGGATTCCGGAAAATCAAGACGGAAAACTTCCTGAAAGACATCTGCACCACCAAATGACAAAGTCTATAACATAGATCGCCGTATTCTTCCATTAATCCAACCCCACCGACTTTTATTTTTTTTACAAGTGAAGAACAACTGTCGCATGTTTCGTCACATCAAAACTTCTTCTCTCATTGTGCAACCACTGAAACACTTTTTAACATTCCTTCTCTCTCTCTCTATCATAGAGTTCCTCCATCAATCACAACCGGACTCTCTCTCTCTCTTCCTTTCAAACTCAAAGTACGTGTTTTTGTGAGCCCGAAAGAGAGACAAAACAAAACGATGTGACAAATTGTTTTTTGTTGGAAATGCTCCTAGTCTCTTTTGATCCCATACTCTCTCTCTCTAAAAGACAACTGTTCCAGCCGTCTGTTTCGTCGTTAAACCAATGAGAGAAAATGGGTAATGAAAAAATCAAATAGAGAGAGAGAGAGAGAGACGACCTTTGTTCGAAAGTAAAAAGTTGGAATGGGCTGGATGAGAAAAAAGAAGACAGAAAATGATTGAGGAGGAATATGAGTTGAGTTGGGAGACATCAAAACAATGTCTCCGATATAGACACAAGTACTTCTCGTCTAGAGGTTAGAGTGCAAAAACCTGGAACTTCTGGGCTTGAAAGAAAAAAAGTAATCCTCTTTTTGTCTAAAAGTATCGCTCAAACGTTTATGCATATACACCGTATAACCTGTAATAGAGGCACATGTGCTTCTATTTTTGAAAGGTGATCTAGGGTGTGCTTCTAATACAGTTTTTTTCCAAAATTGATGGATGTATCAAGCAAATCTAGACCTTCTTATTTGTTGTTTACTTTTTTCGGAAAGCCGCTCACAGGTCAGTCATGCCTCGCATAATGAGGCGACCTGATGTTTTTTTTTGCAAATTGCGACATAACTTGTTTATAACCAAAATGAATACGTTTCTGACCAGCAGTGTACATCTGGAATCTGCATCAAGTTCAGACTTTCTTCTGAAATCGAAGCTGGAAGTAAATTGTCTTCACATGAAACTAGCTCAACTACTCACATGCTCCACCGTGTATAAATCTGAAAAAAAACATAAATTATCAGCAATCACAAAATATACTCCCCCACCAATCAATGCAAATCGGTCACCCTCACCCTTTTTTTTGCATAATCTGTGCAAATGTTTCAATTTCGGGTACTGTCGTTTACGCAGATACATGTGTACCGCCAAGACGAATGACGTCTTTGTGATAAAAATGGAAAGTGATTTTTATCAATTCGATGATTGATATCAGAAAACACTCAGACAGAGATGAAGAATGTGTAGTTTTGGATTCTAGTTTTCCGTCAAGATTCGGATGAGATGGATCTGAGAATGACTGAAACTTTCAGAAAAAAAGACGATCCATTGTGCCCTAGTCCGAAGAACGGTTTAGCGCAATAAACTTCACATTTCTTAGAGTGTTAAAAGTTGACGAATGGATAATTGATTTTGAAAATTCTCGTACCTGGAATCTCTCTATCTGTAGTGAAAAAAACCGTTCTGAAAAAAACTAAATTTTTTTCTCTTCCTACCATATCTACCTCTCTCGAAGCAGTGCTTATCCCAATTACAATCTTTGTCTTTTTTCCAAGACACTCATCGGTTTGTCTCTTTTTTCTCGTCCATCTGTCGGACTGTGTTGGGGTGGTCATGAAAGAGAGAGTGTGTGAGGAGAAGAGACGCAGACATTCCCTCTCCCAATCGCTCCGCCCATTTTGCCTGCCGCCGCGCCCACACCGCTCGGAGAGACTTCCATTTTTCTAGAGGAACACAGAAACTCTAGGAGTAATATAAAACTGTATTCACTACTGTTAACATTTACTACAACTTACTACTGGAAAAAAAACTAGTGGTGATTGGAAACAATAGTCTTTTCTTTCTATTTTCTATTTGGGTCTCAATCTAAATCCCTCTGCTTCTCCTTTAATTAAATTATTCCACTATGACACGAGGCGGAGCCATTAGAAGGCAAAGATTGTGGCTTCATGAGTCTGTCAGGTTGGTTTCTTTCCTCCTCTTTTTTTCTTGTTTCTCACGATTTCTCTGTAATGACTTTTGAGTCCCAAGCATGCCCATCACGGCCTTGAATGTTCTTCTTAAACTTTTCTAGCCCTCTTCACGTTATCCCTGTACGAGATAGTTTTCCATCCGGAAATTAGGTTCATTTAGTCTTCATGTGCTCACGAGAAGAAATGCTCTAAGCTGTCAAAAACCTTTTTTTGCACGGAAGATTTGACAGAATCTCTCTTTTCTTCTTCTTCATTTTTTCGAAGCACACAAACATAGGGAACATTTGGAAGAGAAAAGAGCAAAAGGAAGGCGCGAGATGGTATCGAGTTTCGGTTTTTGACGTGTCATAAAGGGAGATCGCTTGATCAGTTTTCAAACTCAAATAGAAAAAGAAAGAAGAGGGAATGGCCACTTTCAAACTGGGTAAAAATAGACGTTTGATTTCGAGATCAAAAGTTACAACCGTAAATAATGGAAAGAGGACCGAAAGGGGAGGAGTTGAGAATTTCGACTCCCTAATTGAGCTTCAAAAAGAACACTTGTCAGTCTTACGGCAGCAATAAATTACAGAATCTTGATACCTTCAGCAGTATCCGAGATACAGGACTGGCCAAAGTGATTTTCCTCGGTGGTGATTTCAGTGAAACATGGTAAACAAACTGAGGATCGGTGAAAGTTTGAAATTTGCTCTGCAATGAACCTAATTTTTAGAAACCTAATAGTAAAGGGGCATCTGATTCCCTTAATAGAGTTTAAAAAACGTGATAGTCTTACTGGAGCAATAAGTTACAGGTTCCTAGATCAGCTGACTCACTCTGAAAAAAGATTCTCTTTAACATGTCGAAATTCAAACTTCCGCTCAATTTCACAAAGTTGTGCTCTTTCTTTGTTTCTGCTCCAACTGTAACTCGTACTCCCCTTCTTGCTCTTGACTCTTTTCTATTTTCTTTGTTTCTTTTGTTTCTTCTGATTATCAGTCATCACATGTCGCACGTAAGCCAGGGTAACAACTCTGCTACAAATCAGACGGAAAACTGATAACAAATTGCTTTCGAAAACAAAACTATAATGGTTTTCAATGCCATTTTCATTCTTGACGAAGTTTTGGGGTTCAGTTTTTTTTTCGTCTTGCAGCCAAAATTGGAGGGTTAAAAATAGGAGTTGGGAGCGAAGTAAAAGTGGGCTATAAAACTGCACATGTGTTTACCCATTAGACATGACGACGAAGGAAAATTTGAAGATGAAGGAGCGGAAGAAGGAGAAGAATAAATGAAAAAAATGGGGGACGAGAAGAAAGAGGATGAAAATTGTTGACGTTGTCTTGAATCCGAATATTCCACAATGCGAGATGACGTCTCGATAGTTACAGTAGTATTCATTCGGTCATTCTGAATTCCACCAAAAAAAAATCTCGTTTTTTTCACATCGCATTCTGAAAACCAATTCCAATTTTTCTTGGCTTATACACCCCCGTCCACCCTCAGAAATTACTTATTTTCCATTCAATCTCCAGAATACAACCCAAATAGAGATTTATACTTATGACATCAATGAGTCGATCTCTTTTTCTTGGCTCATTGAGAAACTGCTCTCGTACAATCCTCTCGAATTTCTTTGCGGGTGTCTGTGGAATCATACGATCAAAGTACACATTTGAAATCAAAGAAAATAACGATCATTTGACTCTCATAAATCAAATCAGAACCGATTTTTCTCTTCTGCAAGAATCTTTCTAGTGTTCAAATAACGCAGAACACTTGATGATCTTTGTTAGTCAATAATACAGTTTTTCCTTGAAATGATGACAATGATAACAGCGAGAAAAGAGATAAAGGATCGAACATCGTAGAGAAACTAATTGGTTGATTTGATCTGATGGTCTGTAGACTGGAACAGAGCGGAACGTTTGGTTTCGGATTAGATAGAAACTCAACATTTCAAAGTTGTTGATTGACCAGGAGATTTCTTGACTTCAGAAGTTAGACGTTCAGTTTTAATTTGGGTGAATAAATGGACCCTTTAGATTCCCCGATTCTCCTGAAAAAAATAGGTAAACTTCTCGAGTCATGATCTCGCAACGTTTCTCCTTTGGCTGAGGATACTCGCATTTTATAAATACTCCGTTTTCAACTTTGCAAAAACTTTAACTCTAATCAAATGAAAGTTCTGCTAGTTTCGGAGCCTGAATCTGTAAGGTAGATTTAACATGGACCCAGATTATGGGAATATCTTCAGATAAACTAGCCGAGGAATATCTTTGTGAGTTTTTTGGAAATAGAATGCAAAAGTGCCACAAAGTGAAGAAGCAAAAATATCACGTGCTAAGAACCTCCCAACTGATTCGTGAAGTCTGTATCCGTTTGACCATACCACACAAAAATCTCTTCAAAAATCGCACGCCTTCTGCGTTCTTCTATATTTATCAGACCAAAGGTCTTCTTCCGTGTGGTGGTTTCGTTGACAAATGATATCATCGTTGATTTCATTCTCATCTTCTTCTTCCGATTCTGAAGATGTCTGATCATATACATGAAATAATGGAAAAACCAAGAAAACAAAATCGTTCAAATCAGAACTTTTCTTCCTTCTGTGACGATCTCTATTTGTTCGAGACCCCATTGGCTAAGATCTCAAGTAGATTGACACGTGTCTTCCCGAAAGCCGCCCGTGGATCTGATCAGTGACGTGGCACGAGATATTGAGCAAATAGAGCATCGGAAGATGGAGCTTTTGCGCATGATGATGATGCAAAGAGTTACAAACAGGGATCACAGATTGAAGTACAGACAGCTATGGAAAGGAGGGAACGGTTTGACACTTGGACGAAAACAATTAGGATCATATTTATATTGAGTTGATAACTTTGATTCCCCTCTCATTTCCATTCTCACCTTCTGACATTTTTCTCATTTTTTAATGCAGAAAAAATGAAATTGTATTCGAAAAGCATAAGAAGAAAAAAGAAAGCAAACGAACACAGAAAACAATAAGGAAGTTGTGAAGAAGCACTCCTTTATGATGGAATCTGAGGATGGCGGAAAAAAGGAAAAAGGCTCTAAGCTTTCCTTTTTGATGTCATCGGTCCCTTCCCCAAATCGAATTAGTACTAGGTTCTCTCGATTTTTGGCACTGAAAGTGTACATTTTCATTTGTGTAGAAGAGAGCACTTACTTCAGATGAGATTCTGGAGTTTTATTGCGAGGTTCATTTGTTTCGTGTCGATTTACGAGCTCCGTTACCGTATCTTTTTGAACGCATCTCTCATTTTTCGATACTTCCGAATTGTCTGATTGTTCTGAACACCCAAAGTCAGCGGAAGAGCTTGAATAAACTCGACTTTCCGATTCCGAATTTCGGATGGGTTCTAGACTATAAATTGATGTCCGAAACCTCTTTTTGACCTAGAAAAGATTCATTTGGAATACGAAATCACTCAACCTTTCCATTGAGCTCAATCCAGAGAGAAACGGGAATCTGGTTTTCGTTCCGAGTCTCCAGATGTCGTTATATTCCTTTTTCTCTCTCCTCCATTCTTTTTTATTTTTTGTTGTGGTGCTGCTCCCATTCGACACAGCGGCGCTCTCCTTCTCCTCTCACCTTTGCTCCCCATTTCAACTTTCAACTTTCTCAGTTTTTGTTTTCTTTATCAAAATATGTTCCCCTCCGGTTTTTCGAACACCTCATAGATCTTTGGGTTCCAGTGGGCAATGTAAAGTCTACTAGATGTCAGCATGTCAATCTTCTGAAAATCAGGAAGCAAAACTAGACTTTGAAGCTTGAAGTCTGGAAGTGAAAATCCGGAACCATCAAGCATGTTTTTCTTTTTGAGACTTCGAAGCAAATTTTGCTGATTCTTTGAAGATTCTTATGCTTTGATGAACGTGTTGAATCTGGGCTCCTAGCGAACATTTTGTTGTGGGAACCAACTTTTGTTTCAGAATGCATCCTCATCCTCTCAATACTTCCGTGCAGTTCTGAACTCTTCATTCTTTGTTCTGCTTCTCCTTTCACATGTATTATTCAGTTCAGTTTATATTTTACACCTTTGCTTCTCCCCTCAATATCTGGCCCTCCTCACCTGAAGAGCTCATGAAATGCTCACGAGTTGAGAGTTCGAATTTCACAACAAAAGCGGGCGGATCCCGCAAGGTGCTTCCCGCGGGAGGTAACCGAGCAGCTGTGCTCTTTCATTCCGTCGACCACGTAATAAATGTATTTTTCGTCTAAATCTTGGCACTCTCTCGTATTTCAGTGTTCTTTAGAAGTTTTAAAATTTGAAGGAATGGAAGTTAAGTGGTCCAGGTTCAGCTTACTTTGAGATTTTTGAAGTATCACTCTCGGAATTTCTCTTTTTTACTGATTGCTGAGCTTACTATGCCTTAACGGCGCATGTGGTGTTTCACTCATTAGGGTTTCCTTGCGTATTCTTGTTTTCCTTGAGATTTTTGAAACTTTTCATCGTTTAAAATTTGTCGGAGAAAAACAGTATTTATTGACAGTCATTTTTAGATTATGATCTTTGCATGTGACAAAAATATATACCGAAGAAAAACTTTCGGCGATAAAATCATTCCAACGGACATAATTCTTTCAAAACAACCGAAATTCCGAAAGAAAACATATTTTGTTTCAGAATGATCAAACGCAAATTGCAAGATTTGGCCGTTTGCTGCTCATATCAAGTCGACTTCTTGCATGAGAAAAGTGAGCTCTTTTGTTTTTTCTTCGTTCTCTATTCACAAAAACGTCTTTCAGAACACTCCGTGAAAGAGTTCAAAAGAAAGTACGAAGTCCTCGATGAAATCGGTCGTGGCGGTTTCGGGATTGTGTACGAGGCAACCAGTCGACAGGATGGACAACAGCCGGTTGCAGTCAAGTTTGTGCAGCACAAGCACGTCAGAAGTTGGACTATGGTCAGTTCCCCCGAGAATGAACTTTTATCCAAGTTGCAAGTTTCAGACATGTCGTCAACTGATCCCTTCTGAAGTGTGCCATCTTGAGACATGTGAAGATATTCCTGGGGTGATAAGGATTCTCGATTGGTTCGCAAAGTAAGAAAATTTGAACAAAAAACATAATTATACGCTTCATGTTTCCAGCTCAAAAGGATTCCTCATTGTTATGGAACGACCTGAAAACTGCATGGATCTGTTCGACATGATCTCTGTGCACGGTCCTCTCAACGAAGACATGGCAAAGTTCATTTTCAAACAGGCGAGTCTCCATTATCACTGACAACTGAACTCCATCTTCTTTTTCAGGTCATCTCGACAGTATTCGATATGTACAGTAAACATGGACTACTCCATCGAGACATAAAAGACGAGAATCTGATCGTGAATATGAATACAGGAGAAGTGAAACTCGTTGATTTCGGAGCAACTGCCTATGCGGAGAAAGCAACGAAGAAGGAATTCCAAGGCACTCGATCATATTGCCCTCCCGAGTGGTTCCGGGATCAATTATACCTTCCACTGGAAGCTACATCATGGTCTCTTGGAGTTCTACTTTTCATTCTTCTCACTGGCAAGCTTCCATTCAAGAATGAGATTCAAATTTGTCTTGGAAACGTGAAGTTCCCAGCAGATCTCTCCAAGGAAGTGTGCCAGCTCGTGAAAAGCTGTCTGACAACTTCGACGTCCGCTCGTGCTTCTTTGGCACAAATCGCCGGACATCCGTGGTTGGAAACTGATAGACAGTTCTATAATGCTGATTCGACTTTCGAAGAAGCGCTAATGGAAATAAGTCAGCTTTGAAATTTATTGTCGCATAATCTATGGTTGAATTGCAGAGAATCCAGCTCCAGTAATCGAAGACAAAGAAGCAGAAGAAGAAGATAACGATCTGAACGATGTGGTGATTCTTACCAGAAGTCGTGATAGTCGAACTGATATGGATATGGAGAGCATTTGCACAATGGTGACAGCTAATGAGGATCGATACGAGCCCTCGATTGATGTGAAAGAGCTGGCTGTGGGGGAGATCGTTGGGACAGGTAAGTCCCTCCATTTGGATGATCTGTTACATTAGAAGAGTTTGCAGGCGAAACGACGAATCTGATGCGTAGCGAATCCCGCTATGATAATATTTCATCGTCCTCTTTCTGCGATTATGTCTCGTTGGTCTCGTCTTCATACGATGATCAGTTCACTTCCACTTCTGACATTTATCAATCGGCTTGTGAGGTGTTCCCACATGCTAGGTAAGGATTTGTCCACGGGTTAACCAGTTATCTCTTATTTTCAGTTCTTCATCGTATCTGAGCAGAAGTATTGGGGCTGTGAAGTCAGCTTCAGCTTATAATCTGGTTAGAATGCGAAAGAAGTCTAGCATTTTCAAATCATTCGACACTGAGCTAGATCCAGTTTCTGAAATCGATAATCAGGTAAATTAAGAGCTCGTTTTCCTTTCTTAACTTAACTTTTCCAGCCTCTCATTCCGGAAACGTCATCAGCAATGTATCAGTCAACATACAGTAACGACGAAGACGTCACGATATCTGAAGAAGTCGTGACCGCGGAACCAGAACCATCATCTCCCCGGAAAGGGAGTTTTCAATGTTCTGAGACGTCCTCTCGAGCACGAGACTCCGTCATCAGAATGTCTCGTCACCGCCCGTTACAATTCGCGATGGATTCCACATCCCCTCCACCTACTCTTGCCATCTTTCAAGTCACTCCAACTGCATCAGTTGGTTGACTTCTCTTAAACTTGAAATTCTGCGTATAGAAGGATCTAAACGGGTACATTGATTTCACTTGTACAGTACTTCTTCTATGGGTCTAACATGCTATATTCTTGTACTGATAATGAAGATGATAATGAATCTGAAATTTTTATTCCAAGCAACTATTTTGTACATACAAACAAAAACAAGAGATCATTCAGTTGAAAAATTCCCGTTCTCTATGGACTGAATAACGGTTCTATGCAACAAGTTTCTCTGCCGTCAACTGAGCAATGATATGCTCATTGAGCAAGAAATTGGTCTCCAGCATCATCGAACGCGAGAAAAGTGTCAATTTCGGTTTGACAAGTTTGAAGAGCGGATGGATTGGAATTGGAATTCCTTGACGAAGAATGTCATTCACCATTCTTTGCAGAATTTCACGGGACAAGAAGCCGGCGTCATCGAGTTCCTCCTGGAGCAGAATTCGTGGAGAGCGGGATGTCTGAAAGATATTTAGAGAACTTCCGGGAATCGGGAAGCAAGCAACTCACGAATTGAATCTCCTCGATCGTAACTTTTCCCTTCACACTTTTCGGTGTCAACTTCATTTTCATTAGAGCCTCGATTCTGATTTCCATCTCTCCAATTGGCTCATTTCTGTCAGAAACCAATCGGATGAGACCCAAAAGACTGAAATGGATTCCTCCTGAAACTTGTATTTTTATCATATAACTTCAGTAACCCTCTCTTACCCTTCTCCTCTGGCTGCACAATAACTGCCGGTGCCTTGAGAGTCGTGAACACAAATGCAATATTTCTATCCGGAAGCATTTCTCTCAGTGCTGGGAAAAGATCTCCAATACAGAATAGAGATCCGGTACTCAAATCACAGGTGGTTCTCATCACTGGTCCGAATTGTGGAGTATTCCAATCGATTCGAGTATCGAAGAGCCCGATTCGGTGTCCGTGGAACATGAGGGAGTTTGGAACAAAGTCACTGACAACGATTTGAAGCATTTGAGATGGATTGGGGACGCGTGGCAAGAAGACTGGACCAGCACCGAATGGAGTGACGTGGCCGGTTTGGAAGACTTCTCCGGATGTTTGAAGTTCGATTCCACGAGATGTCAGGGATGGAGGGGAGATCATCGAGTAGTCAAGCATCAGGGAGTCGGCTCGGGACTGGGAATCGGAAACAATTACTTCTCATTCAAATGGTTGTACTTACGAAATTGAAAGAGTTGAGAATCAAATGGAACTTGTCTTCTTCAGTTTGTCTCTTCCCTCTCACTGGATCTCTAGATACTCTTCTAGCATTATGAGCATGAACATTTCTTCGAAGAGCTTGGTTGGAGCGGCGCACACTGAAAACCCAGATTGTAAACTTCCCGTTTCTCTTTTCCACAACTTACTTTTGTCTGACTAGTCTCTTGATTCTCTCTTCCGCTTGCATGATAATCTTTACGATGTCGAAATTCTTTGAATCTTCCAGTGAGATTTGACTTGACAGAAGAGCAAATCGTTGGTTCACTCGATTGGTGACAATGTGATCGATTTTAGCGCAAATCAGATCCGAGAAAATAACATTGGCATCGTTGGCGATGGCGTCCTGAAAAGTCAAAATCAGTGGGAATATCGAGTTTTCTAGGCTTACAGCAATAGATTTTCCGTTTCTTGGATCCATCGGTTTGGTGACCAGTTTAATGCCTTGATTGTTGATTTTACAGCTCTCCATCTAAACGGATTTGAGTCTAAAACTTTGATATTCAATGCTCACCTTCAATGCAGGATTTCCTCCGGCGTTCTTCATTATTCTGATAGCCACGTCCAACATCAAACTTGGAGTTCGGAAGGTGACATTATCTTGGAGTTTGATTCCTCTCAACTCTCCATTCAAAATAGCCGAAGTGCTAACCGAAATATTCCGGACTGCGATTCTCAGAAGCCCGTCGTTCGTGGTGGTACTGACGAGTTGTTTGTTCAGTTGAAGGGTTTCTAGCATCAATCGACGGAGAGTTACTGTAGGCAACGATGCCAGTTGATGGTCCTTTCTCTCTTTCGGTGGTTTGATATCGGCGAAATGGGAAGAGAATGCAGCGGCGACTACAGAAGCTACGTACTGGGTTCCAGTGGGAGTCACTCGAGCAATCACTCCTGGTCCTTTCTGAAATCAAAGTGTATCAGAAGTTGGGAAGAATAGAATAAGCATACCAATGACCTATCGTTGAATAGGAGTGGATTCATATCGAACAAATCCTTCTGGTTGACTTGGCAGAGTGCCAAGCCAGCACATATCGAAATCTGAAATTCATACAATTAAACCCTCTAATCCCATCCAGCAAATTCAACTTACCAATAAAGCATGACGCATTTCGAGATAGAAACCGAAAATGGAAGTGTGAACGAGATCAGATTTTTTGTTGTTCTTTTCAAGGTCAGTACAGAGGACAATCAGATGTTTTAACGACGGGAGACCACTTGAAGTGTTGTAATGAGGAGAAGAAGAAGCTGCAAATGATACGTGAGAAAAAAATCACATGTGTAGGGTTGAAGTGAAAATAAACAGAAGTTGAGAATTTGAATTTCACAGAGAGAAGAAAGAAGTTGACTCGAAATAACTTACAATGGGAATGTATTAAGGGAGGTGGGAAAACGAAAAGTAAATGAGTGAGAAATTCCAATTCACTTTCTTCAATAACCCGTTGTTTTTTGGGTAATCAAAAGCTGGTTCAACAATAGAGTTTTTTTTTGTTACCATTCGGTCAATGAGATGTTGATGACCCCCAATTTTTATAACTTTCCTTTCAAGTTTTCTAGCTTTCAGGGTCAGCGCTGAAACTGATGAAAGATCGGATAACAAACCAAAAAGTGAAACCCTGCCCAAATCAATTGATAATCTGTTCGCATTAGAAGAAACATACAATCTAAGATGAATGGCAGATAAAACTGGACACTGGGTCACTTTTAGAATATGATTAATCTGGAGAGGGGGAAGAGAGGTTTGTGTACTTTTGGAGATGAAATGGTTTAAAGGATAGTAGATACTGTACATTTGGTGTATTTTCGAACGCACTAATCAAGCTTCGAGCATCTTAACAACATTTTTCTCGGTTCCTGTGACACCCAAAGAAGGGTTTATAGAAACGTGCCACATGTAATCATGAACATTTTTAGATAATCACGGTTAGATATAACTCTCAGAAACCAAGTTAAATGTAGTCAAAGTGACGGTGAGCATCAATTATTTGCATCAATTATTGAATTTCTCCCACTTCAAAACTCAGCTAATACTTCACCATTCCGCTCGAAAACTATGCCAAACTTTAAATAGTTTCACCAACTCCTGTTTAAAAAAAGAGAGAACAAATATCTACTCTCCAAAATAGTCTCCCCTGGCTCCTTTGCATTTCCCACCCTACCTCGAGGGATCTCAAACGCAAAGAAGGAGCTAACTCATACAGAAATATTGTGGGCGGTGGAACCCGGGAAGTGCTGCTGTCACACTATAAGCCACAGATTGCTCCTGATTTACCGTCTGGAGCGAACAAATAATCATATAGGAATTCGTACAAATTTCATCGTTTCGTTCTATCGAAAATGAAAACTCTAATAGTAAGTCAGGCACAACTGTTCTCGACGATTTCAAGATGTTCTAAGTTACGATCACATTCATCTCGGCACCCGTAAAAAATATTTAAAAATTGGTCAACAAGTTATGAAAAGTTGAAGAACTTTTTTCAGTTTATCCAATTCCTGATAAATGTTGTAACCATCGAGTTAATTTCAGTCAGAGGAATAGTGAGGGGCGTGCATCTAGTGAAAAAGTCAAATAAAATGAAACAACACAACGAAATCCTGATCTCAAAGTTTTGGAAAAATTAGAGTTTCACACAAGAAAACAGCTCATTAAATGGAACACTGGAAAATGTCAGTAGACCTTTGACAGTTCCACTGTTTCAAGTGGTCGTTGAAAAAGACTTGAACTGACCATTACAGTCCAATTATATACTCTCATTTCCAACTGAAACAATGTCCATCTCTCTGCGTCTCTTTGTCTCCCACAATATTTAAATGTTTCGAACAAAGAAACGACCTACAAGAAGAAGGGGCTACTCTCCTTCCATTGTTTCCGTCGTGTTACACTTCTACAAGGAACGAGAAGCATTGTGGCATTGAGAAGAGACACTGCTGAAAGTGATGAGAGTGTCCGAGTGACCACAGAAAATGGACCTGAAAAGAACTGATTTTTATCATCTCTCTGAAAACTCAACAATTGGGTAAAGAAAAGAACTGAAAACACACCTTTGTGTCCCATTGTCTTCTCTTTTTCATCTTCTTCTTTTTGGTCTCTTTTTTGTTTCTCCCTTTGATTCTTACTTTTGATTTGGGACACTTGTTTGTTACAGTCTGCTTCATGATCAGATCTGTGTTCTTTCGTTTTGCTTTGTTTTCTAATAGAAAACTGGAAATCTAGGTTGATCAGGTTGCAAATTCAAAACATGATGTCACATTTCATAAGATGATGTTTGGAGGTTCATCTTTTTTTTTTCAGAGTGGTAGCCTTTAAATGACCAGCCTACCCGGGGGCAGTTCAAGATGGTACGGTCAACTCGATGTCAAATTTTTCACCCACCATATCATTATTCAACTTTTACATCGTCTTAACACTAGCAAACGTAAGAATTCAACCATCATGATACCGTATATCCTCTGATAAACCCCCGAAACAGTCTAAGTTTAGGAAATCTGAGATAGTAGCCCGTCACTTTTGTCACATTTATCTCGATTCCTGAGTACAGCACTCCCGCAAGTTTTACGCTACTCGCTTTCTTCTTTGGTCCAAATCTTTATGCGTGCTCTCTTATACCTGATAGATCAAATTGAACTTAAAATCAACGAGTCGGAACTTCTAGCGATAATAAAGCGCAAGAGCCGAATTCTGCACCGAACATTGAGATGGTTGCTACTACTAAATCCATATTTTTGCAGAATTGAAATGTTTGGACATCTAAAAGCGAATTTGAATAAGAAAGTGAGTAAAGTGGTTGCAAACACATCGACGACATGTCCACCGGCACCACCACCGAATACGCCGAAGAAGCATCGACGGAAGAAGGGAAGAACAGGGAAAAAGAGTCCTGGAAATGGAAGAAAAGAGGGAACTCCGAAGAAAAGAGAGGAAGGAGAGCCTAGTTCAACTGTAGATACTGAAGATGAACCGAGTTCGAAGAACGCAAAGAAGAAGAGTGTGATCGGCTGGTTGGGAGGAAATGTTGATAAGGTTGTCAATCTATTCGACAAGGAAAAACATGTAAGATTGGGGAGACCTGAACTTCTTTTGGAAAGTCTGATTTCAGCCACCCGGACAAGTCGCCGACAACAAACCAGATCCAAAGTACTGTGCTCAGAGAATCTTACAATCCGAGAGACCGGATCTCTTCACTGGGTTCAATGCTGTAGATCTTTCAGCTCAGGAATTTCAGCTACTCGATGAGCACTTGTTGAGAAAAGGAGAACTTCGGACTGATAGTTCGTTTACTCTGGGAAAAGTTGTGGATATGGACAGGTTAGTTGAGAAGAGTTTGGAGACAACTTGAAGGTTTTTCAGTAAGATCAAAGTTGGAAGTGGTGATGATTTGGATGTGATGATGTTGTGGGCGTATGGAAGATTTGGAACAATTTATTTGGTTTTCAAAGCGACAGATAGCGAGCAGTAAGTCTTCCAACTGGTTGTGGCTATCCCCAGTTTTCGAATGAATTCCAGAGAGAAACGAGGAATCTCGAATTGTTTTGCACTAAAAACTTCCCGTCGAATGTATGCATCTTCTCGTATCAACCATGAGATCAGAATCGTCAACTCCATCTACGCAAACGCCAAAAAATATGGGAATCCCTCTCATATCACCCCAATATTCTTTCATGGTCAGACTGGAGGTACTCCATATCTGATGATGCCGATGCTGGATTGTTCTCTCGAAAGAATCCGTCAAGAGATTGGATACAAACTTCCGTGGAGTGATGCATTCTATATTGGACAAGAAGCATTGGTTGGAATCAAAGAGTGTCACATGCATTCAATTATCCATCGAGATATCAAACCAACCAATCTTCTTCTCGGTGTTTCGAATAACAGAACTTGGTTGTTGTGTGATTTTGGAGATGCCTGTCGTGTTGGATCTAAACAATACTTGAGTCCGCCTGACGCTCTGACTCTTCCATTTTTGTCTCGGGATGCTCACAGAGCAGTTGGCCAATTGATAACTTCAAGTCAGCGGATGGATATTGAGAGCTGGTTCTACATGCTCCTCGATTTGTGGGCTCCTGAAGTTGTGCAATTTAAAACTTATTCATTTTCAGATTCATTTCTCTTCCATGGAAGCTATACACAGAAGAGGCGGATACACTTGCAGCAAAGAACGCGTTCTGGGCTTCGATCGATCAGTTCTTCACTAAAAACAAAGAGAACCTTCCCGATCAGATGATAATCATTGCAAGAATCGTGGGCGGGAACTTGGTCGAGTCCTGTCACTCTAAAATTTCTGCTATTTTGAAGGTAGGAAGTTAAGAATTTGTAAATTTCGAAGACGGATTTTCAGGAAGGATTTCACAAGTCTCTGGAAGAAACTCCATGGAGACCCAGCTGGATCACAAAGAGAAAACCGAGACAATTGCATCCAACGAGAAAAAATAAGAAGAAGGACTCGAAATCGAAAAAGAAGGCCAGAGGAAAACTGTTTTAGAATTCATTCTACTCGAATCAATTTTTCGTATAGTGAGATGAAGTTAAATTTTAGTTTTCTATTCAAATCAGGATCAATCCACTTAGTAGTCATGCTGCAAAATGTCATTCCATGTTAGACAAACATTTCTTTTTGAAGGAAGATCAAAGAATTCAGAAAGTGAACATGCATTTTGAATGGAGTTGACTATTGAGATGGTTTATGACAGACAACGCTGGTAAAACAGATTTAAGGAGGAGGCAGATATGGAACCTGAAGAGGGAAAAAGTTCGCTATTCGGAACATATCGAAATTCCCAAGTTCCCAAAATTCCTATTACTCATGCTCCTGGATGAATCAAATAGAACCCATCTCTCCATCCACAAATCATTCAATAAACTCTTGATGGGATCCTCTTGATTTTTCCACCGCCCATCGGATTTTTATGAGATTTTAAACACCGCTTCGCCAGTTCTCCTCATTTCTGAGACACTTACATCTGTCCTGATTTTGGATCATCTGCTTTCTCTCAGCTTCAGAAGAGCCTGACGTCCAGTGACCGAAAACAAAGGTCATTTTGTTTCCAACTGACTTTTCACCTTTTCATTGTCTTTTCTTCTTCCTTCTTCTGCTCCTGCAGAGATAATAACCCTTACCTTTGAAATCCGAAGAATCCACAGAAGACGTCATACTCGTCTTCTCCTTCTACCGCCGCTCCGACAGAAGGAAAAGAAGACCGCCCTCTCCTCTCATGTTTTCCGGTTGAAAAAAGAAGGAGCAAAAAAGAAGTGGGCGGAGCCTGAGACGGGTGCTCTCGGGGGCGCAGAGCACATGCACACACAAATCGACCCCTCCTTCTTCTGGGCTCCGAGGAGTTCTTCACTTTTTTGTGCTCATCTCGGTGATAAACCCATGATGAACACGTGGATGTTACTGTCGATATTCCTCGTTGGGGTGGTGATCACTGAGCATCCGCCGGTAAGATCAGGGGAGATACTGTAGATGTTCTGAAAGTGTTCCTTCAAATCCTGTCTAGGTAAAACCACCTAGATTCTCTCAGATTTTTTTCGATAAGATCCTTGAGGTTGAGGAACAAGTTGAGGAACGAGAATTCCAAACTGATTCAAACACCTGTGAACCCTTATTATCCTTTCTATCCACAGATGATAATTTCAGTTGATGAAAAGCGACAAACTAATCGAGTACGCACCACAAGAGAGTACAGAACCGACACTGGGGTAAGTACATTTCTCTCTTCATAATCTCTTCATTGGAACACTTCTTCCATTTAACAACTCGTTATCCCCTTGAGGAGACCTTCTGACGGTCATGTATCTTTTTTTAAGACAAAAAACAAAGAAGGCCGTCTGGACAAGAAAAAGTGGGAAAGTTGAAGGGTCCGACGGCTCGCCCCATTTGTTTATTATTTTGTTCTTTATTCAAGAGTTGGAAGATATTGCCATTCCTCTCCTCGCTCGTCCAGACACAATATTATGTTTGTTTTAAAATGACTGATTTTTGGTTATTGAGAGAGACTAATAACACAGTTGTCATTGACGCCTTCTGAAGTGAGATTATCGGATTCGAATGAAACCGAAACTCGGGGAACTTTCTCCTTTCTGAAGAATCCGAATCCCAGAAGGTCTGGGTGTCAAGACGCTTCCAGAAACCCGCACATTTCTGAAAACGTGTAAACTTCATCATCATGAAAATAATGAGGTTTTTTGTGCTCTCCCATTCCCCTGAAATGGAAAAGAAATGAGTCAAAACAAGTCCCAGTCATTTGATGAAAAAATAGGGAAGGAGCGCTTCGTTTCTTTCGACATCTGGAAGCGTAGCGGCTGGGCTGAAAATTTGTTTATTTTTTCTCAACTTGTTTTTGTATGTATCTATCTATTTCTCTATGTGAGTGTCATCATTAAACAAAACAAAAAAACTATAATAATTGAATTAAGTTTCTGACTCGATTCAAAAGGTTTGAGCCCATGTGGGTCCTCCTTTTTTTCTTCCCTTTTTGGATAATTCTTTACTAAGAAAACCAAAGAATTTGAGCCGAATCGGGGGTGACATCTATACGCAATGTATTCGATTCGAATTTGAAGAAAACGGAAGGTGAAGGGAGGAAGTTTGGAAAAGACAAGACCTCTATTTTGAATTTACGGAAATCTCAGAACTTCTGATTGAGAGGGTGGGGGTCTGGAACTTTTTTAGATCCAGCACCTTGAAGCTTACTCATTTTAGTTGATGTCGTACCCCACACATACACACACAAAATCCCATGTTTTATTCATAAATCCCTCTTCTTTTCTCTTTCTTCTGATCTTCGACTCCTCATCATTTCACCGTCTGACCCATTCGAGAGAAGAGCGGCGAAAGTTGAAAAGCAGGTGGAAGAATGGGAAAAGTGGAATCATAACGGAAAATCGGTGGAAGAAAGTAGGAGGAGGAAGAATCTGGAGGGAAGAGGGACAAAACGACATATGAAAACTATAAAACACTTTTCCAACATGCTCTGTTTTGTACTTTTTGATAGTTATATGAGAAGAAAAAAAAACAGAAGAATACGTGATTGAGAATCTGGAGCATATGTCAATGATACTTAAAGGTAGATTATGATGAGTGTAATAATGGTGAGTTGTATTCTTAGGATTCATTGTTTTTATGACCTAGACTATTGTTTTTGAGTGCTAGGTCAACCTAGTGAGAGGGATTAGGAAAAGATAATCCTTTTGGATCGGCACTATTAAATGCAGCTTGTTATCTCTTCGCGCAACGACACTCCGCCGTACGGCAGTTGGAAAAATAGTTTTCCCACGGAGATCTGGCGCCGTAGAAATGCAATCGGGCTCAACTGTGCGACGTGCTCCTCCGAATTCAAACCTTTTTTCGTTTTGGAGGAGTTCGAGCTGCCACACACTACCATTCCAGTCTAGATTGTTTCGTCTGAACTTCCAATTTTCACTTTTGCTAGAATTCGTGAGCTCATTGACCTGACGGACGTAATCTCCTGATGGACTTGTGAGTCCAGAGGCTGAAGAAGAGTTCAGACAGAGGAGATAAAGATGAGTGTCTACTGGTAACAGAGCGATAATGGGACTTTCGAACGACTTCTTCTAGTGATGACGTGGAGCATCTCCGTCTTCTCTTTTTTTAACTTGTGTCTTCTTCTTCTTCTTCCAACTCACATACACTCAACTCTTGGGAGTTCAGCGTAAGAAAGAAGATGAAGAAGAGTCGGATGGAGGGATTTGCACGCAATTAGAGGTGCTCGATGAGCAACCGATGGGAAAGTGTAGAAGAGAGAAATAGAGAGAAATGGAAGACCGATTCTGAGGAGAAGACTGCTTCAGAGGGGGGAGGAAAGTCCATCTAGGTGCAAAAAGTTAAAAATAACAGAGTGAGTTCTAAATCCACTTCGTTCGGAAAACGGATTAGAATCGGATATTCTTCCAGAAATAGTGTCTACTCTGAGGTTCCAGATGTTAGTCCGCAATAAGAATCCATCTCTAATTTTCGGCTGGTTTCAATGAAAGTTCAGTCATTTGATTTGAGCTCTAAGTATTCCAGATATCGTACTCCTTCCTTGTTCTGCAGAATTTTTCGTTTTCTCCGAAAAATATAACTCCTTCCTCATTATGTCTCAATGACGTGTTCCAGTTATTCATCTCGAATATCTACAATTCCAGCAAAACAACCTAAATAGCCTGATTTTTGCTTATAAACGAACTGTGTCATCTCAATAACATTTTTTACATTCCGTTCCGAATGAATACTCATTTCCAAACCAACGAAGCTAATCTTCTAAAAATGCTCTCATCGCAAGACAAAAAGGCATCGCTTCCTAGAGGGATCCGAAGAAAAACTTCTTTCGAAATGAAATTGAATTAAATCAAGTTTCCCTCGTTTCTTCTCGACTAGGTGGTCTTCTTGTCTATCCGAATTAAAACTAGAAGGGTCTCACTTATTTCTTCCTTTTTCGCCTGGGCGTTGGATATGTATTCATACCAGAAGAATGGATTCCTTCACACAGAAAGTATCAGTTATGCACCCCCGAAAAAAGGAAGTGCGTTTGAGGTTTTCTCGACACAAAGAAATTCACGGAAACTTCATTTTTCGGTGTACTAGAAGGGAAGAGGGTGAGCAAGGAAAGGAGAAGTCGACTCAGGTTGTTGCAAAAAGTGACACTGGAAACCGGCAGAAAAGGGGGCGAAAGGTCACGAGAACCTCAGAAACCGAGAACGAATCGGTTCGGGAAGGGAGGAGGTGAAAGGGATCGGAGGGGAGAAGTGCATAGTTTCTGAAGGATTCTATATTCTGAAACAATTTATATTGATTACTTTTGGTAGTTTAGATCTTACGAATGCTTGCCTGGTTCTTTTGAACGCGACAGTCTTTCTACGTATATTTTTTATTTTGGAGGAAATTCCTTCTGTTCTCCATCGAATTCCAGAAATCTAGGTTCAAATTTAAAACGGTTAGAATCATGCAGATTGTTGTTCCAGGAAACCCTGTCTATTCAATAGGAAAACTGATTTCTGACATTTCCAATTAGCATGACATCCCGTACCGTGCTCTGTCCGCAGTTTTTCTCTGAAGACACATTTGTATCAGATTCTCGATGACCTCTCTCTTGGAAATCGGATACTTTTCTTTCCATTCCACTTCATCATCTGTCTATGTTATTTTCCGAATATGTCATGTCACATTTTGATACATTTGACTCAGATTTCGTCCGTTTCGAAAACAGAGAATGGGACATTTTGTAGCGGGGGCTGACGCAGGAGATGAACTAAAGATAGATGGAGAATTATTTCAGGGATCAAAGCAATGAGAATCTGGAGAACAACGTGACGCGATTACTGGACAAGTTGATAGCGAGTCATGATAGAAGGATTCGACCGAATTATGGAGGTCAGTAAGGTTTCACAAGGTCCATCTTTTCTGATAAGTTAGGTCCAGCAAAACTCGATTCTACAGATTCAAAAGATATCGGCTAAACACGTACGAGAATCGAGTAACGACTTCGCAACTTTGCGAGGTCATTACAGCATTTTTGGAATTTTAGATTTTGGTTCGGAATCTGAAAACTTTATCTCACTTCGCATCAGATTCTGGGAAATTCCGAGGTCTCATTTCGAAGAACACTGAAAATCGTATTCGCTGTTACTTCTCTCAATTCAATACTCAATTTCCCATGTCCTAGATCCAACCCAAAAAAAGTGCGAAATTCCTTTTTATCTTTCATATCTCCTCGGAGAAACTCTTCCAATTCGAGGAACGCACACACATCCAAATGCACCAAATGTCGAAAAACTTTTGACGGCTTCTGGGCACGATAAATTCAATTTTATCTCCTTTTTGTCGGAGGTTTTTATTCATCTATCTCTCGTTTCCCTCGGTTTTTGATGGCGGTGGTAGCGAAAGAAAAAAGAAAGAAAAAGTAGTTTTTGGAAGTTTTGTTCCCAAAAAAGGATGTAGCAAGAGAGGGAGAGTAGGGGTCATATTTATGACCACCACACAAATTTCACGCCTTCTCGAATCTTTTGTGACGTCATCCGGCAGGGTGAAAAGTATGAAGGAAGGAAGTATTCTAAATTTGGAAGTTTCAGGTCCTCCGATCGAGGTCAATATCACGGCACACGTCACAACGATCAGTGCAGTTTCTGAAGTTTCAATGGTATGAGTTTACAGACATTTATACAATATTAGAAAGACGACATTGCAGGATTACACTCTGGATCTGTATCTTCGTCAAATCTGGAAAGATCCTCGGTTAGCATGGGAATCCGATGTTGAAGACTCGCTCACGATAGGAATCGATATGGTGAAAACCATTTGGACTCCTGACACTTTCTTCCCAAATGAGAAAAAGTCCTTCTTTCACGAAGCAACTTCCCATAACTCTTTTCTTCGAATCGACAGCCATGGAAATGTTCTTAGAAGTATACGGCTGACAGTCACTGCCAATTGCCCAATGAGTCTTCATACGGTAAGCGATTTCTGACCTCATAAAACATAAACGTCAACCGGAAGTTTTTGTACTTCTTGCTCCATTCAATACACAAGCTACAAACTATGTGGTGTCCAATAAAAAAACCAATTTGCAGTTCCCATTGGATCGCCAAGAGTGCGCATTGGAGGTCGAGGTAAGTAGAGCACATTTACAGTTTCCGGCGATTTTACCCTCCAGGGGGGAGTCTAGCCAATCTTGAGAAGAATGGAATATATATGAAAGAAATTTCAGAGCTATGGATACTCGACCAAGGACATAATCTATCACTGGCATGGGACAAATGCAGTCACGATTGATGAGAACGTGCATTTGGCTCATTTTACGATTGGGGAGCACTATCACATTGAGAGAACGATCAGTTTATCCACTGGAAATTATTCGAGGTTGACCGCTTACTTCATGTTCAAGAGGAATATCGGATTTTATTTAATACAGGTGCAGTTTTAAAAGAAACCTTTTGAAACAGTTTGAGTTCAGTGACCCTATCATAGTAGTAACTTTTGACATAAATTATCTCAGTTCCTGTAATAGATATCAAAAAGTGATCAACTAACAAAACGTTTCTTATTTAATCATAAACATTTTGTTAGTTGACCACTTTTTGACATCTGTTACAGGAATCGAGATCCTTTTTCTCAAAGTGACAGTACCTCTATTACAGTATTTTGATATCTAAACGTTTCCAGATCTACTTCCCCTCCTCTCTGATCGTTGTCATCTCGTGGGTGTCGTTCTGGTTGAATCGAGAAGCTGTGCAAGCGAGAGTTGCCATCGGAGTGACTACTGTATTGACCATGACCACCCTAATGACAAGTACAAATGCATCACTCCCCAAAGTTTCTTATGTCAAATCGTTGGATGTTTTTCTAGGAGTTTGCTTTTTCATTGGTGAGTTTTTTTCTGAAGCAGAATGATCTAAACCTCAACATTCAGTGTTCGCTTCTCTTCTGGAATATGCGGCGATTGGATATTTGATGAAAAGGAATCGAAGTGTCCCAGCTGCTTCCCCGGTTCAATATTATGAAACAGGTGATTTCGCAAAAAAAAATTATAAAAGACCAGGGAGTTTCACAATTTCCTGTTTTAGAAGAGTTTTTCGAAGTGCAATGTCATCCGAAATATGTTAAAGGGGCTATTAACTATTGTAAGTTTCAAGAAACTCCGTGCTGAAGACGCTTCTAATTCTCAGTTACATCTCTATCCATCGCCAAAATCCAATGTGAAACTTTGAGTTCCTGGTCCTATTTTCAGTTAACTTCATTTAAGTTTTCTCCATCGTTCTCCCACACAATCTTCTTGATTTCCCCTAAAATTATGGGAAACTTTGAAATTTTCAATTTTCCAGGTGATGGAGTTCTGAAAAGAGAAGCGAGTCGGAAGAAGAGCCGCAACCGTCGAGACAGTTCAATGAAGGTTCGTTTTCTTGACCAAAACATACTAATTCTTCCATCCACCCATCACATGCTGCATATACATGCACATTCAAATTTCTGTCCGAATGGCAGAGAGTGTGAAAAGAAGAAAGTGTTCGCAAAATGGACCATCTCTTGGGGATTCGAGGGGAGGCGTCATCTTTTGACCACAACCCACGCATAAACTACACTTTTGTCTTACTGAATTATTTCAAGAGGGGAACGAGATCTTTGCAGAGAATGACTGGGGGCGAAAAGTTGAAGTTTTTTTCTGGGAGGGAAACATTTGGAACATGATAAATGCTGATTTTAAAGAAAACCCAAAACAGAGGGGGATGGGAAACGAGAAGATATCTTTTTGTGGTGATGAACTGAATGAAACGGAGGAAGTCATTTTTAAAGTTACTTGAAAGACAGTATTATGTTTCAAACTCTTAAAGCGAAAGTCACTGTCAGTATCTCGTATTTAAGCAAAAATCATTAACTGATATGAAATTCAAGTATGTTCCTTTGAGGTACGGTAGCAAAACATAACGAGAAGGTTGAGTATTTGAATGTTACAAGGGAATGTTTTATGTCGTGAAGCTAACCAGTAGTAATGACCTATATAGTTCGAAAGAGGATTGTCTAAAACCTATATTTCTGCTTTCAAAACCTGCTAATAAGAATTCTGAAGACCAGTTATAGGCTCTCAAAGTGCCTAAAGGACGATTCTGGGGTCCATTCTTCAGTGGAAATTTCACGTAGAACTCTCAAAAGTTTTTTTTCCTCAGAAAATGAGCGTTGCAAGCCTATTTTAGGCACTTTGAGAGCCTATAACTGGTCTTCAGAATTCTTATTAGCAGGTTTTGAACGCAGAAATATAGGTTTTAGACAATCCTCTTTCGAACTATATAGGTCATAACTACTGGTTAGCTTCCCGACTTAAAACATTCCCTGGTTAGGTCAGGGCTCTCTTTCATGCATATAACTATGACTCAATGACGTGGTGTATCCTTTACACTTTTTGTTTTTCGACTACCGTAATCTTTTTCACTCGAACACACCAGAAATCTTTTGGTTCTATCAAATTTCATTGACTAATTCGATTCTCGAATCCGTTCACAATCTTTTTTCGCTTTGTTCTCGACTCCCTCCCAACATCAACAGTTTTTATCAAATTATCGTTTCTTTTTTTCCCCATTTTCCACGTCACCAACAATTCTCAGAAGGCGTCACCGAGATGTTGCCAATTCATCATCTTCGGAGAGAAATTGAAAAATCATAAATTATTTAGGAGAATGGTACACATTTGTGTTGGAATAGAGAAGAGATGATAGGACGCTTTTTTAATTTTGTCACACAGAAATAGGGAAGAATTATTGATATGTGGAAATTTTGGGAGGAAATGAAAAGTTTAAAGAGCACCGAATTTTGAACAAAGATTGGATTAAAGGGATCAGAAAATCTATATTCCAATTTGAGTCCGGATGATGCAAAAGCGTAGTTTGTAGCCTAGACTTCTGCAAAACCTCTGCAAAATGACTCGAAATGTCAACTGAAGGTGGTAATGATTTCCGGTGAGAAAGAAGGAAGGAAGTGATGGAGGTTGACTTCGGTGGCAATTATTGTGAAACACTCGGTGCATGTTTTCTTTGTTCTTCTACGAGGACATGAGCGTAAGACGGTCTATTGTTAGATTGAGAGCAGGTAGATAAAAGTTGTCAATTGACAAAATGTAGACATTAATGAGATCTATCTATTGTAACAAGAATCAGTTCAAAATGTTGACAGAGAACTGACCTTTATACATCCACCATTTTTCAAAAACAATTTAATTGTTCTTTAGAAGTGATAAATTTCTACTGAAAATCACAAAAAATACAATACATTTGATTCATGGTGCTGAAAAAATACTACATGGGTTAGGTTGGTTTCCATTGTATCTGTGATTCTTCCAGAACTACCAAAACAACAACATCCACCACCGACCATCAGATGGACACGTTGATCAAAGGATTCCGCTTCTCTCGATGGTTCCGATGCCTCCGATTCCATTCAAACCACAGAATGGGGCATGGGGAAAAGTGAGACCAGCACAGGTACCGCGAATCTGAGAAACCTCTTTATAAGGGTGTTTTGCAGGTGGATCTGTTCTCTCGATTCGCTTTTCCGATCTTCTTTGTAATATTCCATATCATCTACTGGACATATTACATCAACCAATAACAATCTTTTCGCCACATTTCTCCATCGTGATTTCGTTTCTCAAAACGGGTTTTTCATTTTTCCTATTTCTTTTCCAGACTCGTTTTTACTTATGTATTTTGATTCTTTCACCGGAGTGCCTTTTCTCTGTTTTTTGTAATGAAAATATTTTGAATTTAACGAATTTAAGAAAAGATACATTGCAATAGAGTTCAAGCCTTGTAGCTACGTCCTGGACATGGACAATATCCGGCGTCAGGTCCTGGCTCTCCTGGAGATCCATGTTCTCCGCAAGTTCCGCTCTTTCCTGGAATTCCTGGTCTTCCTGGAACTCCTGGATGTCCGATTGGTCCTTGATTTCCATCGGCTCCTGGTCCTCCTGCATTTCCATCTGGTCCCGGAGGTCCGCGTGGTCCTGGAGGTCCGATTCTTCCCGGTTGTCCTGGACGGTATTCCGTTCCTGGCTCTCCACGTGGTCCTGGTGGTCCTGGACGTCCTGGGGATCCTGGTCTTCCGGCGTCTCCTTGCTCTCCTGGTCCTCCGTGTCCACCTGGTGGTCCTGGTGGTCCGTGTCTTCCTTGATCTCCAGATGGTCCAGCTGATCCAGGAAGTCCTGATGGTCCACGTGGTCCTGGACGTCCTGGTGGGCATTTGATGCATCCTCCTGAACTCGGAGATCTTTCAGAAATCAGAATGTCACCTCTGACAAACCTGGAATGTCGTGAGTGATGGCGACAATGACCCCTGGAGCTCCAGGCTTTCCATCATCTCCATTGTGTCCGGGCTCTCCGCCAGTTCCTGGCTCTCCTGGTGGTCCTGGTGGTCCAGCTGGGCATCCCTCAGACTTTGGTCCGCAGTTGCACTGCTCTGGATAAGCTTGACGAGCTTTACGGGTTCCGAAGAGGGTCTCAAATGTTGGTGGAGAGGAGGCGACGTCATCAGAAGTCAATCCGGTTGGATGAACATGTTTGTTCACGATTCTCTTCCAGGTATCTTTCGTGATTGCTCGGAATTCGAACATCTCATCATCGAAGTCAGATTGGAGTTGTTGAATATCAGAGAGCAGACCCATCATTGTGTAGAGTGCAAACACTACACAAACAAGCATCGAGGCGGAACCCGCCCAAATGAGCGTGTTACTCATTCTGAAAAGTCAAAGTTCTGAACAGAAACGAAAAAAGTTCTGAGACCAGAAAAATTCTAAAAGTAAGAACCTGATTTTCACTTTCTCTCGACCGTTTCCCTCCGTTTAAGTAGTCATCCTTATCAGATCGTCGCGTCCTGAACCCCTTCATTATTTCCCTTCTAATTTTTCGTTTCTTCAAACGGTTCCGCCTGTTTTCCGATCAGTTTTCGACGACGTCAACATATCATTTCTCTCTGTCTTCTAGTTTACAGTCCTATCTCTCTGGTTGCCATTCGATCGTCGTCAAGTGGTTTTTGTATCGTTCAGGAAACGTCGCTTCTCGCCTATCTGTTTCTCGTCTTTTTTTCAGGTATCATGATCATGAGAAAGGGAAAGTGAAAGTTTGCAGAAATTCTTCGAGAACGATTGGAAAAAAATTCAGTTAATGGGAATGGGCAAGTAAAAAATACACTTTAAGTTTCAATTGGGGTGTTGAACTTCCTGCTCTGATGGGTCCATCAGAAATCGACCTCACATATTCAGAAAGAGAATTAATTTTCAACAGTTAGAACTAAATTAGACATCGAGCACATGTATCCTTAGTCACAAAAACAAGTTTTCGACGTTGTAACTCGATTCGCGTGAGCATATTGACACTTTTAAATTCAGAATCTGACTCTGTATTTCACATTGACCCAAATCTTCAGAAAAGTTCAACTTGTCGAGATCTTATTGATATTTCACGTTTGACCTTTCTGGCGCTAAAATTCCTAGATGGCCCAACGGAGTTACCACGTGACTCCCTAATCCATTTTGATACAATCTAAGCTCCGCCCATTAGCAATATATCAAGGATTCGCTCAATCCAAAACTATCAGTATTCGATTACACATCGACTAGCATCCACTCACCTCTACTAACAAGCCTAACTTCAAAATGCAGGGAGAACGAGGACAATTCTGCCGTTCTAGGTATGCCTTCCAAACACGGATCCGATTAGCTTTTCGTGAATAATTCAGAAGCCGCTCGAGATCTCGCGGAGCTTTCACCCGCCGATCCAACTACTCATCTTTCAACGCCCCTCTTCCAATCCAACCTACCGTTCTTGCTCCGATCGTTGAGGCTACATCCAGCAGTTTGATGCCAGTGGTCAACCCACTCGTGGTTGCTGCCAGAGAACTCAAGTTCGCTTGTCAGCTGGCTCATGGATCTCCGGTCGCGATCATCGAACGATGGTCTGATGTGAACGAACTTTATCAATCGATCGCTGATTGCTTCAACATCTCGAAAGACGACATCATCTTCTTGACTGTCAACGACTTCAAAGTAAGCTCAATTGCTTATTTTACCGTACCTTGAAATATTGGTTTCAGCCCGATATGAAGAACATGTTCACCGGAACTCTCAACTTCAAGGATATGCTCTATGCTCATGTTCGTGGTCAGGCTACGGAACTTCGAGTCCTGAAGGATGCCAACAACTTCGGAGTGACAATCACTGATAACGGACTCGGAAACGCTTTCATCAAGATGATCAGTCCTGGATCCGTGTTCGACAGAATGCGTCCAGCCACTCAGATTGGACAGCTCATCGAGGCGATCGACGGAGAGAAGGTTCTTGGTAGAAGACACTATCAAGTTGCTCGTATCCTGAAGAATGTCCGTCGTGGAGATGAGTGTGTTATTCGGTTGATTGCTCCAAAAACTGCTGATCCGGGAACAATGAAGGCACCAAAGAAGAGTACTGGAGACCTGGCAAAAGGCACGATTCGGTTCAAATCGGAGGGTGGATTTGCAGTCGAAGACATTCAAGACCAGATGATTCAGGCGGAGATGTGCGGGAAACTCAACGAACTTTTCGATCAGTATCTGGGAGTTCAAGATGATCAGTTGGCGATGCGTATCTGGGACACTGCTTCGAATTGCGAAACTCTGTGGCAGCTGAGCGAAGCGATCAAGCAATCCGAGCTCTCCATGTTCGATTTCCCGGATGGTCTGGTGTTCGACATGTGGGGAATCATCGGCGATTTGAAGCGCGAACAACGAAACAAAGTCTCGGCTCCTGTCATGAAGGGATCGAGTGCACCTAGAACGTCGGCGATGGCTTTATTTAACTGAAATGTCCCGAATAAACATTAAATATTTTTAATGATTTTTCATTTTGCATTTTATACCATCGAAAACGATCGAAAACACGTTTGTCGATCGATCAAATGTTATAGTTTTTAAAAAGCTCCTCAGTTCCCTTCTTTCAATTACAGTGTCGTAGTGTTTTCCAATCGATTGCAGGCAATGCAAAATCAACAGTTTTCTTCCAGTTTGAGAAAAGAATGCAACGATGCTCCGAAATTCCGTTGGCGCACATTTGAAGTTAAATCGACACGAGCCCTTTCTTCACTTGAAATTTACTCGGAAACCTGCCGAAACCGTTTTTATCGCTTTCTCCTGTTCTTTTTCCTCTCGATTACAAACTCGATCAATGCAATCCTGACCTACTTTTAGATAGCCATGGTCAGTGTAGATCCATTAGCCACGGAACGTTGGAGAAGCATTCGTAGACTCACAGATCGCGATTCAAAGCTCTCAGTGCCATACTTCGAACCAGGACCGCACAATTTTGAATCGTTGCAAAATTCGAAAGTTCTTGTTATCGGAGCCGGTGGATTGGGATGTGAACTGCTCAAGAATTTGGTGAGTTTTAGTGTTGGTTCAACCTCTAACCCTTTTTCCTAGGCACTTAGTGGATTCCGTATGATTGATGTAATCGACATGGACACTATCGACATTTCGAATTTGAATCGCCAATTCTTGTTCAGGTGAATAATATTCCCTCGGGGATCCTGTTATTCTCAAGAACTTTTTTCAGAGAGGCAGACGTTGGAAAATCGAAAGCAGAAGTGGCGGCAGCATTCGTGGAGCAAAGAGTGAGCGGATGTCAAGTGACTGCGTATGTTATTTCTCTATGTTTCGAAGCGTCCTATTCATTTTCAGTCACAACTGCCGCATCGAAGACAAGGATCCTGACTTCTACAGAAAGTTCACGATGATCATTTGTGGTCTGGATTCGATTCCTGCTAGACGCTGGATCAACGGAATGCTGGTGGGACTCAAAAACTAGAAATATATCCATGACTTATTTTTCAGTGCGATTTAGTCCAACAAAATGCAGATGGATCGGTGGATTTCCAGACAATCATTCCAATGATCGACGGCGGTACTGAGGGATTCAAAGGAAATGCTCGTGTGATCTACCCGAAAATGTCGGCGTGCATAGACTGCACTATCGATTTGTATCCACCACAAGTGAACTTTCCTCTCTGCACAATTGCTCATACTCCTCGCCTTCCGGAGCATTGCATCGAATACATCAAAGTCATCGTTTGGCCAGAGGAGAAACCATTCGAGGGTGTCTCGCTTGATGCTGATGATCCAGAACATGTGGAATGGGTTCTTCAAAGAGCTGCTATTCGTGCCGAGAAGTATAATATCCGCGGTGTGGATCGTCGTCTCACTTCTGGAGTCCTCAAGAGAATCATTCCGGCTGTTGCATCGACGAATGCGGTTATCGCTGCGTCCTGCGCTCTCGAGGCTCTCAAATTGGCTACAAAGTGAGTTAATCATGGTTTCTTTTCATAACTGTTATTCTTTTCAGTATCGGAAGACCAATCGACAACTATGTCAATTTCACTCAAATTCACGGAGCCTACACTGGTGTCGTTTCGATGGCAAAAGACGTGAGTAATATCATCGCTTCCTATAGAAAAAAAATAATTTTTCAGGATAACTGTCACGTTTGCAACGGTGGACGTCTCCCAATCGATGTCTCACCAAGTTACACTCTTGAAGAATTGATCAAGCAACTAACCGATAGATAGTAAGATTACTGATATTGCTATTATGCATATTGTCCAATTTAGCCATCTAAAAAATCCGACTCTCGAAACTGCCCGCAGAAAACTCTACTGCATCAGTCTTCTGTTGCCACAACTGGAAGAAGAAAGCAAGGCGAATCTGCACTTATTCCTGAAAGGTATCCTAATTCTTGTAACTCCATTCCCATAAAAAACTTTCCAGATATCATTGACGACGGTGATGAAATCCTGGTCTCTGACGAAGTCTTGGCTCGCGCAATCACTCTACGTGTTCAGTTCGTGTAACTTCCATCCCCGCTCAATGACACCCAACGGGTTTTTCACTCTTTTCCTGGTTTTATGTATTATTAAAAATAAATATAACTTAACGCATACAATGTTTACCTAAATATTCGAAAAAAAATGAACTGATGACAATACGACGAGAAAAATGAAATGGAACGAGAGCAAAGACCCTGTTAATGTTTGTGATGCGGGAAAATACGGGGGCAGCTACTAAGAAACGGGGATTGACTAGAACAGAAGAGAACATGGATGGAAAGCAATTATTAGAAACCTTGAAGACGTGCAAGGAGATCGTCAGTCGACGGGACCAATGTATTCGATGATGATGAGTTGGCTGTTAGGGTTGACGTGGAATCCGGTTCAGAAGATGTGGAAGCTGTGGGATCATTTTCCTTGTGAGTAGGCGATATTTGTGAAGACCCGGAAATATCCTGGAAAAGAATAGTAGTAATTTGGACCGGGTGAAACAAATCTTACCGTAACAGGAACAGCTGGTTGACCTTTCCGCCTCACTCGAATTTTCAGTTCATGTTGTCCGATTGGCAATCCCACACCGAACGCTTTCGCTCTATCTAGAGCAGTTGTCGCTTTCACCGAATCAGGAACTCCTCCGTTTTGTTGTTGATCGTGTTGCAGGATATTCCGAGGTCGAGCAAATTGTCCAGATAATACTGGCTCGTTTGCTGCAAGGGCCGGTATTTGATTCATTTGATTCTGATGCCTTGATCTTTGTCGCTCGATTGCACCACCAATCCGACCGCCCCCTCTCGTCCGACTAGGCATTCCGGATCGAGGTGTTCTAGAATTTGTTGCAGACATGAGGGTTTGCAGGAAAGCATCGTTCCCAGTAGCTCTCTCCAATTCATCAAGAACTCCAACTTTATCAGCAGCAGTAGACACCCGGATCATCGCAGCTGGCGTACGTGGTATTCTGTTGATAATTTGCTTCTCCTGCAGAGGAACTCTTTGTCTCTGTCCTTGTTGTTGCTGCTTCCGTTTTTGGGTTTCCATTGCCACCTCTTTCCTTTTGGCTTCGGCGTTAGCTGCTTCCGCTTCAGCGTCTAATTCTTTCCATGCAGCTGCGTATTGTTCAGAAAAAGTGCGAATATCAGAGAAGAACTCTTCCATCGGGTATTTGGTATCATTGAATGCATAATACTTGACCAACGATTTCCAATCACTCTTCATCTTTTCAGCCATCGTGGAGACTGTAGCCAACTCCTTGACCGCTTTCTCAAGGAAGGGACGCATTTTTTCATCGAAACGATCACGTTCTCCTTGCTGTTTGTATATCTTCAAGCAATTTTCTAACTTTTTAATATTGTTTTCAGTCAGTTGAAGAGTTTTTCGAATTTCATCAGCATTCACTCTCGAAGATTCGATGCAATGGTGGAAGTCGGTGATGGCGAACCTGGAAATCAGAGAGTCAGGAGGATTTATGAACAGTTTCAGACGTTACCGTGATCTTTTTGGATCAATCCTCTTCATCTCTTCGATCAAATGTTGCAGGAGTGTGTGTCGGTTGTCGACATCTTTCGTGTCAACCAATCTTGTCAACATTTTCATATCGAATGCATACGCGCTCGAGTAGTTCTTAGTTGCTCCGCCCATAAAATTTCCGGTGGCCAAAACAAGCTTCAAGAATGTCCGGAACCCATCCGATGCTCTCACTTCTTCGCAAGCTTCCATAACTGATGACATAGAAGGCTTCAACTCATTCAGAGTATCAAGGAATCGCATCTTGAAGAGAATCAGATCGAGGCGAAGTGGGAGTCCTTGAATTTGAAGAAGACGTGTTATGAATTGCTCTCCTTCCAGCATCTCCTCGAATTGCGCTTTGTCGACTGCTCTCAGTTTGTCAATGAGCTCTTTCTCAGCAGGCATCGCCGCCCGTAGCTGCTCCAGGAATCCTACTGTCAACACCTTCTCATTAACTTCAAGGATAGCCAGCTTCAACTCGGAGTGCGTGATTTTGATTGATCCTTGTAGAATCCCTGAAAATGATTTATTTCGGTCAATATTTTCCATCAGGAATAAACAAACCTAGTTTTTGAAGTAGCTTGTCATCATGAATTACTTGAGCAGTTTTCATTTTCTTCTTATTATCCAATTTCCCTCCTAAAACACTTGATCCAGTTGCTGGTTTCGTTGCAAACTTGGTTCGTAGCCTTTCAAACATTCGGTCACTTGTGAGCTGCTCTTCATTTGTCCCCACCCAAAATGACTCTCTTGGAATGTCCTTTGGATTGATGGTATGCGCTCCCCATGGGAACTTCCGCATAGGTCCATCCACTTTGGGTATCTTCTTAGGAGGAAGGTAGTCCGGGATAACGGGAACCATCGGAGCAAACATTCCTGGCGGTGGTGGAGGTGGGGGTCCTCCCTTGAACCCACAAGGTGGTGGAGGCGGAGGTGGGCCTGCTCCGGGTGGCGGAGGCGGGGGAGGTGGTCCACCACGTACTGGAGGCAGTCCTCCAGGAGGTGGAGGTGGAGGAGGCCCTCCTGTGATTGGTGGTAATCCTCCTGGAGGTGGAGGTGGTGGTGGGCCGCCAGTGACTGGAGGAAGGCCTGGTGGCGGTGGAGGACCACCGGTGATTGGAGGTAACGAAGAAGATGCTGAAGACGTTGATGGAGCAGAAAGAGTATTCTTGGTTTGTGAAGGTAGAGGATGTTTAGGATCATCAATCTGGAAAAAGCCCAAATCAGAACACAGTCAACTTTCCTGACGTTACTTACATGCTTTCGTAGGCCTTCAACTTCCTTCTGGAATTCTAGCAACTTTTTCCAGTATTCTCCTTGCATCGCCACAGCTTCTTGTTTCGCCGAAGTAGCCTGACGCAACTTTTTGGCCATTTCTTCGTCTTGCATCCGTTCTGAAAAGATTTGATTCGCCTTGTTAGTACAAATGAAATCTTTACCGACTATCTCCGAGATTGGTATCTCAAAAACAAATTTCTCCTGTGATTCAGGATCGATGGGTGTTCGATGGAAGACGATTTCGGAGATGGCTGCTTCAATGAGCTTCATGTATGCTCTCTTCGTAGACATATCTTCGCTGGTAAGAGTCAAAAGTTGTAGAATCGACAAGAGTATCGCCCCGGTGCCAGTAGCCTCCGAATTCGCAGCCAACAGCTCGAAACACCCATCCAACGTATCGTATTCTCCCTTCACACCATCAAGCTTTCCCATAAGAACTTCGAGATCAGCATTGTGCTCAGAGAGCATGTTTTGAGCCACTTCTCTCACTTGAGAATCTTCATTTTCTGATGAGGTGAACTGCTAGAAATATAGACTCAGTTCTCATTCGGAGAAAAAGTTTAGATACCTCAATGTATTTGGATAATCCATCTTTTGCAGCTTCGCTCCTCAACCTCATTCTCACTTGCCACATCGTTTCGTCCGTCCACATCTGTTCATCGCATGTATTCCTATCGACTCCGTTTATGAGCATGCTAAGCATTAGGAGAACCCGCATTGTCAGTCTTTTATCATTCGGTCCGAAGAATTTGATACAAGATACAAGTGGCTGGAAGCGAGAAACAGTCTTCCCAAGTCGTTTTGATTCCGCCTTGGCAATGATTGTCAGTTCCATGAACATCTTTTGTTGGCTGAAAGATACATGTATTCGTTGTTTTTTTCGTGAATTTTTTACCCAGTCATTTCTATAGCCCTCGATCCAAGAGTGTCGTGAGAAACAAGCACCAGAATTCCACAGAGTGACACCACATTATCTCTTAACGATTTGATCTCGTTGTGTTCTTCATTACTCGGTTCCCTTCGATTCAGAATGCACATTGTTTGAATCAGAAGTGAGAAAACGGGAGAGTTTCGACGGAAAACTATTTGGAGACCTCGCTGGAAAAGAAGAGGATATAATGAATGATAAATTGAATGAATAATAGACATACATGAATGTTGACAATCGCTCGAATACATTTCACAACTTCCTGAAGGAAATCAATGAGATCGAGTTCCAGCTTTGAGCCAATTTCTGCACTTCTGAGCCTTTTCAGAACCAATGAATAAATACGGCAAATGAGATCAGCTCCGGTTAGTCCCGATTCACTTCTTGCGTTGTCAGCAAACTGGAAACTTTGAAGATTGATCATTTTTAATAAATCAGCAGTGATTTATCGTGAAGAATTCAAAAACTTACCTGATATAGAGAGGATACAGTTTGGCCCTTTATTTCGACTGCGATTGTGACGATTTCTTTCTTGCAATCCAATATATTAGGCGACTTCAAAATATTTTCTAATGTTCGAAGATTCCGCCGCTGTTTCGCTGCCGTATCAGTTTCTGTTTTTCGTGCATTCTCTATCAACGAGATCATTTGTTCTACGGGTGTTACACCAACAATTTCATCAAGTTTTGACTCAGGGACGGCCGTGTCTACCTGAAAGTACAAAAGATGTACATACATTGAGGAATGATGAATCTCACCATAATTTCACGGAACTCTCTCCGAAGTTGATCAACCGGTAATTGGTGAAGGTCGATTTCTCCTGGAACTGGTCAGCGGTGAGATATTTAACTCAAGTTTCATTTCAAATCACCATTTTCAGAGTTGCTTATTATTGGGAATCGCACCATATTAATAGACGATATGAATTGAGGAGCGGAACTAAGATCTCTTTCATTTCTAGGTGGAAGTAAAAGGTATCGAGAGAATATCATTCGCAAAAATATTTTCTCGAAAAATATTGCCTTTTCGTGAAAATGTATGTGTCATATGGAACATTTTAGCATTCAAAACAAATTTCTTTTACTTCGAAGCAGCTGATCATGTAGATTTTATTAGAACGGCAACTCCACTTTGATAAATTTATCTCGGATCCTGCAACAGATATGAAAAAATGGTCAACAAACAAAGCGTTGCTGTTATTGTTATAATTATTTTGTCAGCTGACCGCCTTTTGATATCTGCTATAGAAACCGTACCGGTAAGGATGTACCGTTCTATTACAGTATTTAAGGTACCCAGCTTTGTCATGTTTTGTTAGATCCACCTTACCTGATGAATTAGAAGCGATCGACATCCCACCGATACTCCTTGTCCCACCATACGTGCCATAATCTTCATTGGATGCAGCGGAGGAGGACTGTCCGTTCTGGAATAATCATATACTGGAAAGCATGTCAAAATATACAGGGAATTTTTCGGATGGCTATTTTCCACTAACATTCAACTTTTGCCGTGTTTTTCTTTTAAATCTGTTCGATGAAAACAGATCCGTCCATCTACCAGATCCAGTTCCACTCAAATGAAATGGGCTTCTTCTACTGGCGAAATCCGCCGCTCCTGCCAACATTGAATGTCTTTCAGCGCTTCTTCTTTTAAATTTCTGCCCGGGTTCCTTGTCTCCCATAAACTGGGATACTGTAGCATCTTGAGTCCGGGCAGCTTTCTTCTTCTTCTCGCGCAGCTGCACACGAGGCTCTTCGAGATCAGAATTCTCAGAATTCTGAATCAGAAACATCGACTGAAGCGGTTCTAGCATCACATTCTTGGTGGCTGAGCAAGAGGAAGAAGAAGGTGTCGGAGTAACATCTTCCTCGTCGTCACTAGAGTACCGACTCGGCTGTCGTTGGGGTGGAAGACGTGCCAAATCAGAGAGTGAAGCTACACGTGGCGAGTCTATCGATTCGTAATCGTCACTAGACATTGCTAAGGCTGGAATGTGAACTCATCAAGCTCAGCTATCTGAGAGAGTTGAAGAAAAGCTAGCGACAATTACTGAGATTCGAAAGCTTTTGAACACGGGACCAGGAATTACAAAAAAAAAGTGAAATACAGAAAATGAAGAGAAAGTTTGACTCGGAAAACAAGAAAATGGGCTCTTTATGTATGTAACCACTCACAAATTTCAGGCAATCAACGAGTCTAAAAAGGCGACAAAAGAGGCAGAAGGAAAACTGTCACTTGATTTTCGATGCATGTCGACAAAACGACTTCTATTCAAATTCAATTGAATGGCAAATCGATATGGCAGGGTCGACGGTCGCAAAAGGTGAGAATATGGGTGAGAACTTATTGAAAAATAAACAGAATAAAACACACTTGGGGGGGGGGGGGGGGGGGGGGGG